>PITA01010188.1:0-17105 GCA_004023965.1 Spilogale gracilis
ACTCCACCACCACTGCACTGGGGGAGGGCCAGGCCCTCTTGGGGTGAGGGCAGGCTAGCAGAAGCAAGAGAGCTAGGGTTGGGTCCGGGACGGGGTGCAAGATGACTGCGCAGCCCGCCCCTCACTGCAGTCCCACCAGTTCGGTGATGGGAGGGGTCTGCACCATGAACTCCTCATAGCGACTGAGAAACAGCCTGAAGCGAGCCAGGTAAGAGTCCTCGTTGTAGGGCAGCTGCTTCTCATGGAGGAACGCAGACACCACGGGCTTCACCTGCCGGAGGATGGACAGGAGGAGGGGCCGCTGAGCCAGGACTGGGGGCAGCCCCCTCCTCATGGGGTGACCGTGTTCCATGATGCTCTGAAGGAGCCTAGAGGCGGGGAGAATTCCTGCCTCTCCCCTCCCAGCAGGCAAGGAAAGGGGTGGGGGGCTTCTCCCCCACCCTCCCCTCCCCCAGGGCGCCCAGCTGCATGGCGGTCCTCGTAGCAGGGGGGATAAAAGCTGCAGCTCCCCTCTGCCACGTCCTGTGTGCCCAGCATTTCAGATCCACCTCATTTCACCCTGAAAACCTGCCGACAAGCGCGGCTCACTCTCATCATCTGACGAGGAAGCAGAGGATCCCGGACATTCAGTTAACTCGCCCAGAGTCACGGTGCGAGCCAGGAACCCACGAGTCTCTGATGGGAAACGCACACTGCTGCTGGTGCACAGGGCTGGCCTTCCAGGGAACCCTCACCAGCCAGCTGGGGACCCACGGTTCGTCCCAAACCCCCAGCAGCCCAACCGCCGCCTACCTTCAGGCACATGTTGTCAGAGAGCCAGGGAAAGAAGTGGTGCTCCACGTGGCAGCTGATGAGGGAGTGCCCAAACGCCCAGTCGAGCACCGGCAGCCGAGGCAGGTTCAGCACGCCCAGGCTCATCATGTGAATCCGAGGGGGCTTCTTGTCCCGGGAGAACATGGGCAGCCCGATGTGCTGTGACAGACTCGGCGGTCACACCCTCGGCTGAGGCCGAGCAGCCCTGTGCCTCCCCGCCCTGCCCTGGACATCCTCACCTACCACTTGGGGACCAAGGGGGTCCCTCTGCCCCCTTCACTCCCACTCTGGCAGGACCTGGAGAGGCGAGAGCAGGCGGGGACTCTCCTGTCGGTGCTCTGAGCTCCGTCTCACCCATCTCTGGGCCTCTTTCTCCACATGAGGGGCTTGGCT
This sequence comes from Spilogale gracilis, assembly GCA_004023965.1. Classification (NCBI taxonomy): domain Eukaryota; kingdom Metazoa; phylum Chordata; class Mammalia; order Carnivora; family Mephitidae; genus Spilogale; species Spilogale gracilis. The sequence goes on from PITA01010188.1 coordinate 1,207, forward strand.
TGGATACCCTTTTGGACCCCATGGTCCTGACGTGCCCATGACTGCCCTCTGCTTGCTCTCATGCCACTGTGCCTTTATCTCATGCTGGAGAGACCTTCTCTGCTGTCTTTTCACTAATCAAAATCCTGCTCAGGGTTCAAGATCAAGTTTATGCAATTTTGCATTCAACGAGTATGCATAAGTGCCTCCTCTGAGGGATTCGGAGGTAAGCAGGAGCGCCCACTGTAGCAGGACGGCCGGGCGGCACGCACAGTCGTGCGCTGAGATGAAGCCGCCACGGGCAGCGTGGCCAGTGCTGGGGCAGCGGTGCGAAGGGTGCTCTCACCTTCCCCTGGCTCACCTTCGTGTCCAGGGAGCAGAGACGCGTCCCTACAGAAATGGCACTGGGTCTCAGGGCTGCACCCCCGGCCTCCCGTGAAGACTTCCCATCTCCGGCTCCTCCAGCCTCGTGGCCTGCTCGGGAGCCTCACTCAGGGCCCACAGCTCAGTCGCCTGGGCCTATCACAGTGCCCCGAGGGCGGGAGCTCGAGTCCTAATCACTTGCGCCTCCACAGGACCTAATCAAGTGCCCTACGCAGGGAAGTTTCTTAAATCTTCCAAACCCGATCCACACATGGATGGTGGATGGCAGCCAGTGCTGAAGAGAAGGAAACGCTCTACCTGAAACCCAGACTCTGCGATAACCCACAGAGAGGCTGGGGCGGGAGGCGTGGGGAATGCTCCCCCCCGCCCCCCCAGAGTCTAGCCTTCCAGGAGGCCTCACCTGGAAGATGTTGACATGAAGGTAAGGGTGGGCCAGCAAGGATCTGGTGATGAGCATGCAGAGCAGCGCTGAGCCGGGACTCCTGAAGCCAGACACGTTCAGAAGCAGCCAGTAGTGAGCATAGAGGCCCAGGGAAATCAGGCCCAGCGTGCGCACCGCCGACCGGAGCTCCACCCTCCTCAGCCGCTCTGTCAGAGGGAGCAAGAAACTGAGCGTGGGGGTGGGGGGAAGGTAAGGCTCAGATCCCACACAAGCCGCTCCCTGCTGGCCCATGGGTGCTAACCAGCGTGCTAACTAGGACGATCCATTCACCCTCACAGCCCCAAAAAGTCCATCTGCCCCTCTTATGAATAAGGAAGGAAGCAAAGCATTCAACAACTTGACCAAGGCCACTCTGCTAGGAAGTGGTCAGTGCCCTCCAGGGCTGGGACCCAGGGCTGGCTGCCCGCCACCCGTCCTGCCACCATATGGTATTGTTCCCATAATACTACCATCCCTAACATGCAATATAGCAACAGGCATGGGGGAAGTATTTTTACATCTCTGACCTCACGATGCCTTTACACACACCCCTTGAGGACAGAGTGGTCATGTTACCTGCCTATGGTCATCAGGCAGTAAGGGGCAGATCCAGACTTGGCCCCAGGTCCCAGGCTCCTTCCAGCCTGCCTGGCGGTCTCAGAAAGTTTCTGGTCTTAACTCAGGGCTCCCAGCCCTTCCCCCATGAGCAGGAAGCCAGGAGGGGAAGTAAGGAAAGTGGGGAACCCGCTCTGGGCGGGGCGCAGCCCTGGCATACTCACCGACAGCCACCAGCGGGGTTATGACGGGGATCAAGAGAGGAGCAAGGTACATGTACGCAAAGCGGTTGAGGCAGGGCAGCCTCCATGTGCTCGAGTCCCCCAGGCCCAGCACGTTCGTGTAGCCGTGGTGCATCTTGACATGTCCAAACTTGGCATACTCTGCGCTGAAGGCCGAACATACCTGGGGCAGGAGGGGGGCAGAGAGGACACCAGGGTCCATGGCAGCGTGGTCAGGCAAAGCGGGACCTCTGCGAGCCTCAAGAACACCCGCCCTCCTCGGATGCTGCATTTGCAGAGCCTCCCTGCCCATGACTGCCGAGAGGCGCCCACGGCGTGGTGAGCGAGGTGGAGGTGGAGGCGGGAGGCCAGCCCCTGCCACTCTGCACGGACCACCCGGGCCTGCAAGCCTGAGGGGGCTGTCAGAGGATCAGGCACGCTGCAGGTAAAGCCCCAACTGCATTTATGTCGTGCCTGATTCCCTTGGAAACGTCTGTATCTTCACAGGGCTGCTGTGCCTTCGAAGCCCCCCAGCCGCAAGGGGAGGGGGGCAGGAACAGTCTGTCCCTGAGGGTGGCTTCCAGGGTGAGGCGCCCCAAAGGGGGCTGAGCGTGATCTTCTCCTGAGGGGTGACTGTATGGCAAACACCCTCGCCCTTGTGGGATTCTTCCAAAGTGCCCACAAGCAGCTGTAGGACCGCAGCTCCGGGACTCCAACAAGGGCAGTCTTTCTGAAGGCAAAAGAGGCACGGAGGTGTTTTTTATGCAAATGCATGCAAATTAAAACACAGATGTCAGCCTCCTCCCATATTTTATCCAGGCCAGAAGATTTGACTAATTTTATCGAAGAGGCTGCCCACTTGTTTCCAGAAGAACATGAAGAGTTTCCCAGTTCCGATCACGGTGACCCTCGTGCTCCGTGTCCTGCCCTTTGCAAGGGCGATCCGTTCACCTTCCAAGCCCAGCTGGTCAGCGGCATTATGATCCACAGTTGACAGAAACAGAAATTGAGACAGAGAGGCCACGTGACCACCCTGGGTCACTCAGCTGGGAAGGTGGCAGACGAAGGATTGGAACCCAGAATCCACCCAAGATAAGCCACAAGACCCCTGAGAGGAGCCACTGACTGCAAGGGAGCAGAAACCCAGGCTTCTGGGTCCAAGCAGCAGAGGCAAAGCTAGAAGGCAAATCAGGAATGATGTCTTCATGCTCTGTCTGCAGAAACTTCCTCTCCCTTGGACAGAAACAGCGGGAAAATGTAGCCAGAAGTTTCCGCTGAAGGACACCGAGGGGCACCGCTAGTGACGTGACCACCGCAGTTTTACAAGAGACCCGTCGGCCAAACCAGCGCTGCCCGGGGCCCTGGGGAGGCAGAGGCTGGAAAGGTGAATGCCAACCCCAGGGAGCCTCACCGTGCAGTCCCGGAAAGCGGGACGAAGCGCTTTGCTTTCGGATGAGGTAACCTGCCTAGGGATGAGTTTTGCTCACTGTTTTTGTCATCTCGCAGGGAGACACATCCTGGGGGAGGCTGCCGAGGGTGGGCAGGGGACGTGTCAGCTGCAGGACATCTCTTGCAGGCCTGTGGGTCCCCAGGGCACGCGCCCACTGGAGCCACGCGGGGGCGCTGGACTTACAGCCGGAGGCTTGCAGCGGCCGGCTCAGGGCCTGCAGCTCGGGTCCTGCCGGACGTCCTCCGAGCCCAGCCTGGCTCCCTCCAAGGTCTGCAAGTGTGTGTTTTCAACCTCAAGGTTCTAGCCCATGTAATCGGAAGAAACAACTGTCTTTTTGTTTTTTGTTTTTTAAAGATTTTATTTATTTATTGGACAGAGAGAGACACAGCGAGAGTGAACACAAGCAAGGGGAGTGAGAGAGGGAGACACAAGCTTCCCTCTGAGCAGGGAGCCTGATGCGGGGCTCGATCCTGGGACCTTGGCATCATGACCTGAGCCGAAGGCAGATGCTCAACTACTGAGCCACCCAGGCGCCCCAAGACAACTTATATTTTTATTTTTTTTAAAGAAACCATATATTTTTTTTAGATTTTATTTACTTATTTGAGAGAAAGAAAGAGAGCAAGCACGAGCTGTGGGGAGAGGCAGAGGGAGAAGCAGAGTCCCTGCTGAGCAGGGAAACTGACACAGGGCTTCATCCCAGGTCCCAGGACCTGCAGATAGTGACCTGAGCCGAAGGTAGATGCTTAACTGACTGAGCCACCCAGGTGATGAGAGAGCAGAAGGCTGGTTTAGGACGAAGCAACCTCCCCCCCACACCCCACTGGGTGGGATCTTTGTGACATTCTTCCAGGAACCTCCCAACTCTCTTAATGTTAATATCTTGCTAAGAAGGGAAAAACAACCTTCACTTGACAATGGCAAGCCCCCTCTATCAGGTATCTTGTAGGTCCTCTTTAGCATCTGAAAGTTCTTTTGAAAGCTCCCTTTTTCCTTACCTGCCCCAACCCCATAGTATATAATCAGCCACCCCTCACAACCCCAGGGCAGCAGCTCTTTCTGCGCAAGGGTCCTGTCCCTATGCTTTACTAAATCACCATTTTGCACCATAGATGCCTCAAGAATTCTTTCTTGGTCATCGGCTCCAGACCTCACCCCACCAAACCTCGCTTACATTCTAACGGCGCCCCAAGAAGCAATAGTTTTGAATTGCTCTTTCCATGCTCCTCTGCTTCAAGGGCCAATGGCACCTGCCGGCTGCATGGGGACAGAACTGCCTTTCCTTCTGGTTCAACAAGCTCCACTCTGCGCAGACAGACCGGCAGCCCACCGCTCTCAGTCCTGTTGCCACCAACGACCCCACTCTGCGCAGACAGACCGGCAGCCCACCACTCTCAGTCCTGTTGCCACCAACGACCCGGCGCCTGGGCAGGACTGAGCGTGGCAAGAACTCCGCCCGCAGGGGGGCTGCCTGGGTGGCTCAGTCAGTTAAGTGTCTGCCTTGGGCTAGGGGACTTGACTGGGAGCAGGTCCCATATTGGCCCCCTGCTCAGTGGGGAGCCTGCTTCTCTTCTCCCTCTGCCTGCTACTCTGCCTACTTGTGCTCTTCCTCCCTATCTCTCCAGCAAATAAATAAAATCTTAAGAAAAAAAAAAGAACTTGGCCCCCGGTGACCTGGGGTCCTCTGTCGGCTTGCTCAGCCACGTGGCTGGACCCCAGGTTGGGGGCGGGAGAGGGGGGAACAGAGCTACTGGTGATCAGTGCACACTTCGAGAGTCTGTGTATGGTTGGCCTTTTTATATGAACAAGAACAGATTTGGGGCTATTTCCATAACACTGGAATTCTTACTCCCATCTGGATGTTCCTTCCATAAAGGAAAGGAGGGGGTGGATTTGGGCTGGGAGTGAGGACTGTAGGCAGATCGCAGCATGCCCCCCCCCCCCGCATGGACACCCATGGAGCAGAGGGCAGGGGAGGGGCCCAAAGCTGCTTGGGGAGCTAGGAAATGACTGGCCTGCTCTCCAGGATTAGGCAGAGGTCTCACCCAAAAGGATTCCCCATGAAGACCGGAGGAGAGTTCCAGAAGCACCAAGACTAGTGCTGCATCTTCTCTTCTCTTCTCTTTTCCTTTTTTTCTTTTCTTTTTCTTTTCTTTTCCTTTTTTCTTTTCTTTTATTTTTCTTTTCTTTCCTTTTTCCTTTCCTTTCCTCCCTCCCTCCCTCCCTCTTTCTTTCTCTTTCTTTTTTTTTAAAAGATTTTATTTATTTATTTGACAGAGAGAAACACAGCAAGAGAGGGGGAACACAAGCAGGGGGAGTGAGAGGGGGAGAAGCAGGCTTCCCGCCGAGCAGGGAGCCCGATGCGGGGCTCGATCCCGGGTCTCGATCCCGGGTCTCCCGGATCATGACCTGAGCCGAAGGCAGTCACTTAACCAACTGAGCCACACAGGCACCCCTAAAGATTTTTTAAAATTTATTTCCTTCAGAGAGAGAGTGAGAGAGAGAGGGCATAAAAGAGGAGAGAGTCAGAGGGAGAAGCAGACTCCTCACTGAGCAGGGAGCACAATGCAGGGCTTGATCCCAGGACTCCAGGATTGTGACCTGACTTTCCTTCCTTATTTTGTCGGATCTTGTAATCTCTCCACCCAACCTGAGATCAAGTGGCACACACTCTCCCAAAAGGACCAGCCAGGCTGGTGTTGCTTCTTGATGTCGCTGAGCTCTGTGCCCCCAGGAGGACTTAAGGGTCCCCATCTCTTAGCAGCAGTCCAGTGAGGCAAGTAGCCAGAGTGCACATGGGCCAGGAGCCATTGTAAGACCTCTTGACGCCTTCCCTCCGCTAAGCATCAGGACCCCAAGTTTCTCATCAGTCACTTGTTCCTTTACTTAGCTGTCTGTGTACTGAAGCCTCCTCAGGCAGAGTCTGCCGGTGGCCAGAGAGAATGAAGAGCTAGGGTAGTAGTTCTAGAACACCTATTTTGTGGATAGGAATATGTTTACATAATTCAGAATTCAAAAAACCCACAGTGACTTCCTACCTCACCCCAGCTCCCCATTTTTCTCTTAGGATGTAAGGGAGGCCCTTGGTCTCTTACCGGTCCTTGAATATTTTATTTTTTTAAGCAGACAATACTCTGCAGGATTAAAATACATCATAATAAAATTGTGGTGCAAAGTTGAGATTTAAATAGCTCATTCTAGGGGCACCTGGGTGGCTCAGTCGTTAAGTGTCTGCCTTTGGCTCAGGTCCTGATCCCAGCGTCCTGGGATCAAGCCTCGCATTGGACTCCCTGCTCAGAAGGAAGGCTAGTTCTCACGCTCTCCCTCTCTCTGCTTGTATTCCCGCTCTTACTGTGTCTCCCTGTGTCAAATAAATGGACCCTGAGATCATGACCTGAGCCAAAGGCAGAGGCTTTAACTCACTGAGCCACCCAGGTGCCCAAGTAAAATCTTTAAAAAAAATAAATACATAGCGCATTCTACTGGATTGGCAGGGGAGGGTCAGGACAAGAGAGGTGTCCTGCCACAGGCTGATGGAAAGGGAACAGGACAGGCAGGCCTGGGGGACAGGAGCTAGGAAGGGGGAGGGGCAGGAGGAGCCGGAGGGATGGAGGGCTATGACCAAGTTTCCAGCTCAGGCCCCTAGGGCATCACTCCAGAGAGGGGCACAGGGACAAGGGGGCAACAAGAGCGGGCCAGATGGGAAAGAAAGGCGCCTGGCGGTCCTGGGGCCAGCTGCCCGCAGGCAGGACAGGCCCCAGGCTCCCTTTGGACCCTCTCTCACTGATTCCCGGGAGCTGAGCAGCACTTTCATGTTGGCTACAAGGTGGTGGGGGCCCCCGGGGCTCCCCAGGGCTCGGCAATAGTTTGTCAGATAAAGTATGGGACCCTCAGATACATTCAAATTTCAGAGAAAGAACCAATTCTTTTCTTGTAGAAGTAAATCCCGAAGGCACCCCTGACCTCTACCCACTAGGCGCCAGTCTCTCTCTCTCTCTCTCTCTCTCTCTCTCTCTCACACACACACACACACACACACACACACACCAGTCAGAACAGCCAAAGATGTCGAGATAACGCCTCATGTCCCTGCCATGCTCTGTCTGTGCTCACAGCTTTCCCCGTCCCGGGGCTGCCCCATGTACCCACCAGCTGAGCAGCCTTCGCCAAGCAACTGAACCTCCCAGACCCAGGTTTCTACATCTACGAGGTGCAGGTAATAACGTCCACCTCACAGGGAGGCATGCCTACTAACTGCAGTAATCTGTGTGAAGTACACAGGAGGTGCCCAATAAGTGTCCACTGATATAATCAGGATTTTTATTATTTCCGTGTCATTCATGTGTATCAGTTTCCCCACCTGACTCGGAGCCCTTGGGAAACGAGAGGCGAGTCTGGGTCACCGTTGTGTCCCCAGCACCCAGCAGAAGGGTTGGCAGGGAGAAGCTTGGTGACACGGGGAGCACTGCTCGGGCCATGGCGCTCAGCCAGGGTGGATGATGTCCCAGCTCCCGAAGCTCCCCCTCAAACTGGCGTCCTCACCCAGCTGGGCAGCCGCTGCCAGGCCCTCTTCTCCTCGAGCCGTTCCCTCAAGGCTGCAGTCCTCCCCCTCTGGCTGCCATGCACACTGCCTGGGCCTGCTCTGGGGTCCCCTGCCTCGAGGGGCCATATGAGACCCACCGCGGTCCCTGCCCCCCAGGAGCCGGGCTTTACAGACCCACAGGGGTCGGAATTACCATAAGAACCCCTTCCCAGAGTCCTTGGGCTCATCCTTGAGGAACCCACACAAAATCTGGGGTGGGGGCTGCTTGAAACTCCATTTGGCAGAACTGCACATGATAAAAGGGCACACACACACACACACACACACACACACACAAAACCAACCAATGTCAATTTCCTGGTTTGGCTACTGAAGGGCACTTATACTAATGTCACTTATATAAATATAAATATTATGCAAAAAGGGTGGCTTTTTGGTTAAGTATCCAACTCTGGATGTCAGCTCAGGTCATGATCTCAGGGTCGTGGGATCGAGCCCCAAGTTGGACTCCATGCTCCGCACAGAATCTTCTTGTCCCTCTCCCTCCGCTCCTCCCCCCAATCACTTGCCCTCTCTCTAAAATAAATAAACAAACAAACAAACAAACAAGCAAATAAATAAATAGAATCTAAAAAAAAAGGAGGGGGCACCTGGGTGGCTCAGTTGTTAAGTGTCTGCCTTCAGCTCAGGTCATGATCTCGGGGTCCTGGGATCAAGGCCCACATCGGGCTCTCTGCTCAGTGAGGAGCCTGCTTCCTCTGCTCTCTCTGCCTGGCTCTCTGCCTACTTGTGACCTTTCTCTCTGTCAAATAAATAAATAAAATCTTTAAAAAATTAAAATTAAAATTTAAATTTAAAAAGTATTTAGAAACTAAAGTTTGTGAAGTTTTTTTTTTCACAAGAGTATATTTTGTACTGCAGATCTAGTTTTCCCCTCCAAATAAATTTTTTAAATAAAAAAATTAAAAATCGGGCACCTGGGTGGCTCAGTGGGTTAAAGCCTCTGTCTTCAGCTCAGGTTATGATCTCAGGGTCCTGGGATCGAGGCCCGCATCGGGCTTTCTGCTCAGCAGGGAGCCTGCTTCTTCCTTGCTCTCTCTCCCTACCTCTCTGCCTACTTGTGATCTCCCTCTATCAAATAAATAAATAAAATCTTTAAAAAAATTAAAAATCATAGTCGGGCATACTCAGACTAAGGCCCCTTGGAGTTCAGGTATAGACAGAGAAAAAGTTAGAGAACCCAGTAGATAATGGCCACACTGAACTTGAGAGCATTCGAGAATCAGGACCAGGCTGGGGTTTCTGAGCTGTTTCCACCACACAGGACTCCCGCGAAGTCCCCTGGGTGATGCCCCCTCCCCCAGGGCAGAGCCGGGCTCCCAGCTTCCCTTGGATGAGCTGTGACTCCACCCCTGCGACACAAAGGCAACTTTAGAAGGAGGGTTTGAAGTTCAGACACACTGAAGAGTTCAGTGACTGGCTCAACCTGTTCCCTCCCACTCAGGAAGCATCTTGAGTATGAATGAAATACGGGGCAGCTCCTAAACCCTCTGATTTGGGGGAGCCAATCCTTCCCAAGCTTCGGGATTTAAACTAAGACTGGCCCTACCCACTCCACCCTGCCCCTGCCTTCCTGCACTCCTGTCACAGAACCTAGGGCTGAGGGGCAGGTGCTCCTGCAGGGAAGTCCAGGGCCATCAGTGGACGGGGGAGAGGCTCAGAGGCTCACTAGCAGGAGAAATGGAACTTTCTCATGCAGACCGGAAGAGGGTCTTCAAAGGGAAGTTCATTCTAGTGGGCAGGTGTGTATGATTGAAGATACCTCAAAGAAGCAACAACTAAGATGTCACCGCCCTGTCCATCCTGCGTGCCACTCCCCCCCAGATCCAAATGGCCCTTGTCGCACCCCCAGCTGGAGCCAGCAGACCCTGCAAGAAACCTGGCCAAAGCTGGGTGCCCAGGGACACCAACGACCCTCTCTGAAGCCTAGGGCTCCAGACTAGAGAACTAGATCATTCTGTAGTGATGATGGCTCCTGAGGGCCAAGGTCTGGGTAGAGCCCAGGCAGCCAATGACAGAAGGATCAAAGAGCAAAGACAATAGGACCCAGCGGAAGCGGGGCGTCAAGGGTCCAGGAGGGTTCCCAGCAGCGGTTGCGAGAACTTGCTCTTTGTGCCATGCGGAGAACAGGGGGTGGGCCAGAGCCTCAGCAAACAGCGCTCTCAACACACACACACACACACACACACACACACACACACACACACTCGCACACTCGCTCTGTCCTGCTCTGCATAATGCATGAAGCTTTCTGTCCAACACAAACAGCACTAATGGACAGGAACAACAAAACTGCTAACCCTCTCCTTGGCCCTGACCTCACATTCCTTCCAGAAAAAAGAAGAGCGACGCCAACACTTGGTGAGCTCCCAAGATTCAGGCCCAGGCCCTAAATCTGGATCTCCTGAGTTAAGCCCTGGCTCCACCAGGCCAGTGATGTTATGATTCCCGTTTATCAGATAAGAAAGCCAACTGTGAATTAAGTAACTTGCCCCTGGGTGGCTCAGAGGGTTGGGCCTCTGCCTTTGGCTCGGGTCGTGATCTCAGGGTCCTGGGATCAAGACCCACAGGCGCCTGCCTGCTCTCCAAGACCAGCGCCCTTCACAAGGATTCCGCCTGCCCTACTAATGCTGGCCATAGGGGGAGACAGAGCTGTCCCCTGCCCCACACTGGAAACTCTCCCCAGGTTCATAGCAAGAACCACACAGTGTGGGGCAGAAAAGCACACCCTGCTTCAGTCACAACACACCGGTGAGAACCAAGCCTTCCCCACCACAAAGGACTCATGGGCCTCTACATGGTGACCCTTCATTAGCTGGCTTTCCCTTGGACCTTGTCCCCGCATCACTTGCAGAGTCATCATCTACAAATACTGACGAAATGCTCACCCAGGGCTCCGACCCATGCCAAGAGCTGAACCTACAAAGAGGCAAAGCTGAGGCCACAGCCCTGGGGCTCATGGGGACGAGACAGCCTTCAGCCACCAAGCTGCCTGGGTCCCTCAGGGTGGATCAGACGCTGTGATTCCGCTCCAGCTCATCAGCTGGGGAGCCTGGGGAGTAGAGGGGCTGGGGCGCTCTCCTCTAGCAAGCCCAGGCCTCCAAGTCATTCAGATGCCAAGGGAAGTTTGAGGATGGGGTCATCTCCACCATCAAATCCCCTGTCGTAAGTAACTTAGTCCAAAATCCACACCACCTACTCACCCTCAGCTGCCCCTGGGGCTCCTGGCACTCGGGACAGCTTTGAAAAGTCCACACAGAGCTGCCTGCAGTGTCCTCAGCTTCTCCCCTGCCCGTGATTACAAGCTACAGGACCTCTGACCCCAGCTCCAGGCCTCAGAGTCTAGCTAGCACCAGCACCCAGGGGTTCCCTGGGAAGGGACGTGACTTGAAATGGACCCTGAGGATTGGGAATCTGTAGGCTCCTCTTGTTGTCAGCACTTTAAAAATGTGTGCTGGTGGGAGAGGAGGGGAAGGGAGAAAGGGGGAATGGAGAGCCCTACGTAGGAAATGTGTACATTTATGAAATGTCATCTGTGGGTCTCTGCGTGCACATAGAGACCTTAATAAAATTATATGTAGTTTGAGAAGCCTGGATGTCTCAGTCTGTTAAGCGTTTGCTTTCAGCTCAGGTCATGATCCCAGTGTCCTGGGATGGAGTCCTGCATCGGGCTCCCTGCTCCACAGGGAATCTGTTTCTCCCTCTGCCTCTGCTGCTCCCCCTGCTTGTGCTCGCTTTTTCTCTGTCTCTCTGACAAATAAAGAGATAAAATATTTTTTTAAAGATTTTTTAAAATTTATTTTTTGACAGAAAGAGAAACAGCGAGAGAAGGAACACAAGCAGAGGGAGTGGGAGAAGGAGAAGCAGGCTTCCCGCCAAGCAGGGAGCCCAATGTGGGGCTCCATCCCGGGACTCTGGGATCATGACCTGAGCCAAAGGCAGACACCTAACGACTGAGCTACCCAGCTGCCCCTAGAAATATTTTTTTTTTTAAGATTTCATTTATTTGACAGAGAGAAACAGTTAGAGAGGGAACACATGCAGGGGGAGCATGAGCCTCCCACCCAGCAGGGAGCCCAGGACTCCCGGATCATGACCTGAGCTGAAGGCAGACACCCAACAACCAAGCCACTCAGATGCCCCTAGAAATAAAATCTTTTTAAAAATTGTATTAAGTTAGTAATTGAGTTACTTGGTCGGGGTAAGCCCTAGCAGAAAAGGACTGCTTCCGGCGCCCACTTTCACATTTGTTTCTAAGGCACCTGGGCAGCCAGGTGAGGGTCTACCTGGAAGGGGGCGGGGAGGAAGCAAGTTCCACAGAGGAACCAGAAAGGCCTGACTCCAGTCCAGAGAGAAGGACAACCTGGCCCGAGGCCTCTGGCTTTGCCCTTAGGGGGAAAGGGTGAGGGCAGAAAGGGGAGGGAGCAGAAGTTCAGGGGAAGCAAAGGTCAGGAGAACAGGGGGCTCCTCAGGCTGGCCCAGCCATCACTGGGCGTCAGAGGGGTGCATGCTCTGGAGTTGGGACACAGTCAGGCCCCTGCTCCCCCTCCCTCTCTGCCCGGGGGGTTCACATTTTACTCCCTGACTATGAAACCAGGAGGCCCCAAAGGCTGTAGCCCGGCCAGGTGTCCCAGTGGGAGGAGGAAGCTCCATTCCCACTTGGCCCAGTGCCACAGAGAGGCAGGGCGATGCCCCCTGGGGAAACAGGGGTACTCAGGCCAGCCCCCTGCTGTAGGGAGACGCGCATCCGTTCCTCTCAAGGGCTGGGGGCTTTGTGCACGCGCGCACATACACAGGCACTCACACACAACCGTAGTGTGTGCTGCACACCCGGATACACACACCAACAGCAGCATGGCCTGTCCACACACCTGTGCACCCCCACAGAACAATGGCATTGCAAAAAAAGAACAGAACAATGAGATTGCCCACACAGTACCAGCAGTCACCTCTACCCCAGTGAGGCTCACCTCCACAAAGAAAAGCTCCCAGATCTTGCTCCAGCCCTTGGACTCTGTGAGCGCCCCGTGAGTGGCCAGGTGGCTGCCCTTGACAGTGAGTGTGTAGTGGCACACACCCAGGATGGTGATGCCCAGACCAAGGACCAGGACATTCTCAGAGCGCAGGCATAAGAACCCTGTATGGAGGAAGGAGAGTGGGGGTGGGGGGACAGGGGTAGGTAGGGTTTTCCTCCAGCTCTAGAAGATCTGGGCCCAAATACCCTGGCGGCCACCCCTACAGCCCAGGCCAAGGTGGGCCGGGGGTCTGGGGGCTGCCACAGGCAGAGTGAGGCAGGGCCCCACACAGAAAGATCCAGGGGAAACCCCATCCCTAGTGTCCCCCCAGGGGAACATCCTCCCCTCCCCCAGCCCCTCTCATCCCTCTCAACTACCCCCTTCAGCCATCCTATTGCAAGGCCATCCGGCCTGGCCTTCTCTTTCCTCCAGTGCCCCGACCTCTGGGGACATACGGCAGGACACTGCCACCAGACTTTCTGATTTGGGGTGACCCCCCTCCTTCCTGGGGTCCCCTGCACGCACCATCTCCCCCATGCCCCAGTCCCCAGCCTCTCCACCACCCTATCCCGCACCCCGCTCCGTAGCCGCAGCCCGGCGCTCTGTCCCTCTGTCCCCCTGTCCCGTGCTCCTCACCCGGCGGCAAGGCGAGGAGGCTGAGCGCGAGGATGGCGCAGTCCACGCCGTGGCGCTCCCACCACGAGCTCGCCCTCTCCACCGCCCGGACCAGCGCCTCCAGCTCGCCCAGCAGCGCCTCGCCCCCGCCATTCCCCCGGGGGGCGCTCCGAGACGGCTCCATGGGCTCCCCGCGCCCGGCGGCCACCCGGGCGAACCAGGAGGACTCGGGGACGGTCTGCGGCGCCCCGCGAGGCGCACGGCGCGAGCAGGGGCGGGCCGGGGCGGAGTCACGCGCCAGTCGGGGACACCCGCCCTCGGTGTCACGGTGCGTGCTGGGTGCCCGAGCGCCTCCTGCCGCGCGCGGCGGCCACCCGGCCCGACCCGGGGGCAGCCTCCCGGCGGGAGAGACCAGAAACGCCGCGGAGGAGCGGGCGGATGCGCGCCGGCGGGGAGGCGGCCCCGGAGCGAGCACCAAGCCGGGCTGGAGGGCACGCCGGCGGCCCCCGCGGGGGAGGCTGGCCCGGAGACCCCCATGGGGAGCCCCCCCAGGGCCTTCTCTGACCGCCCGATTTCAGACACCTTGCGTTCTCCCGTCCCCGCACCCTCTGCAGTCCGCTGTACCATTTTTATCCCCTAGCCGGTGTTATTTTCTTATTAGCGCTTAGCTGACGCTCCCACTTGTGACCCTGCCCGTCTCCGCCGACAGACTGGTATGGGCCAGGCCTTACCTTTGCCACTCTTGCTCAGGCTGCGTCTTTAGTAACTAGAACAGTTCTTGGCACAGAAATATTCTTGAATTCATGGGGCAGAAAGTTCAAGTACTCCCTCTGACCAGACAGATGGCGCGTGGGAGTCAGAAACTCTAAAAGCAATAACCGTAGAGAAAGGCATAACTACAGAGAAAACACACTCAGAGGTCATCCTTTGGGGTGCATCCTTCTGCAATTCCACTAGCTCATGGCAAACAGCACCCCCCCACACCCTACCCCCGCCTTGGGAGCAGCACCTGTCCTAGCCCCTTCCCATCAGGGCAGCCCCACCCAGAGCTGCAGGGGGGGGGGCACCCAACACAAGCCTCTGTGCTCTGCAGACTGCCTTCTCAGCAACTGGGGCTCTGTTCTCCTTTCTCTTTTTTTATTTTACATTCCCCCTGGTTTCATACTGAAGTCCCTTTCAAAATGACGTCTGGCATGGCGAGGGCAACAGCATTTCAGAGGAGATCTTTGGGAAGGAGTTAGAAAAGCAGGAGGACGAGAGAGGTGGAGGAGAGCGCTGTGAGGAGGTTAGGGACACTAAGGACTGATTCCTGCTGTCTGCCCTGACATCGCCCTTCACGATTTCCTATGAGCTTCTCGCTCTGATTCTATAAAAGGATAAGATTTCTTGGCCAGGTCAGTGTCCTAAGGGGCTAGCATCTAATAGACCAATTCTCACCACATGCAGGTGGACACACACAGACACACATGTATGTGTGTTTCACCATTAGCTTCCATATCCTTATTAGGTTTTATGTTTTCCTACAACTCCGGAAGGATGACATCATCCCCATCTAATCTATGGAGGCTCCCAGAGGCTGCCCAACACCCAACCCAAAGTTACTAAATAGCAGAACTAGAACTCAAATCCAGGGTGTTTCCTCCAAATTCAATTATCTTCTGTGTATATCAGATTGTTTTTTTAAGATTTATTTATTTGAGATAGAGAGAGAGAAAGAGCGTGCATGAGGAGGGGAGGTGGAGAGGAAGGGAAGGGCAGAGGGAGAGGGAGAAGCAGGCTCTCCACCGAGCAGGGAGCCTGATGTGGGGCTCAATCCCAGGACCCTGAGATCATGACCTGAGCCAAAGGCAGCTGCTTAACAGACAGAGCCACCCAGGAGCCCCTTTATACCAAATTCTTAAGACAGAGAAGGGGGAGGTGACTTTCCCCATCCTACCCTACCTCCAAGTGCCCCCTACCAGATATACTAGAATTTTCAGGGACAGGACATGTATAGTTTTTTAAAACATATTTGATATTAATATAGTATGATAACACAATTTTATGAAGGTGGAATTCCATGGTTTTTATCATATAAATTAGGAAACTTCTACCAAAGTAGGAAGAAAGTACCGAGAAGCCCCTCGCTTCCCTCTGGACATCTAAGTGAGCCTGTTAGGAAGCAAACGCTGAGTGTCAAACAGGAGCAGAGGCAAAGGTGTATTAGGGCTCCAGGAGCGAGGAATCCCATGGGTGGGGCTGGCTGGCAACCTCCCTGGAGAGAGGCAGACTTCATTTGGAACAGACTTACACCTGCCTGAGAAGGAAGAGAACAAGGCATTCTGGGTCTTCAAGACATAGAGAGGGTTGGGAGATTGTTAGGGAAGGCAGGAGAGAAAGGGACATTCAGAGCCACAGCACTCAAAATAGGCAAGGCCCGGGGACAGCTCAAATACCCCCAACAGTACAATGATGAATAAAATGTGGACTATGCATGCCGGGGTGAGTTACACAGCTGGAACACAGCTAGGCACAGACTCCGTTGGATTCTCTTCACATGGAATTCACAACCAGGCTTTGGATGGCCGCTACTGACGGGGGGCGTGACCGCAAGGGGTCAAAGAAGGGTTTCTGGGGGCTGGTAAATGTTGTTTCTTGATCTGGATGTTAGGTATCC
>PITA01010188.1:17205-45429 GCA_004023965.1 Spilogale gracilis
AAAAAAAAAAAAAAAAAGGATGCCTCATGCTATACTGGTATTTTCTGTCTGTATATTTCACATTAATTAAAACATTTGTTTTTCTAATTGGTAAGAGTTTTATTTGCTTGCTTGCTTGCTTGTTGGTTTGTTTAAGAAGTAAAAATCGGAAGGTAGATGTCAGCCAGAACTCCAGCAGGAGTGAAATGTGGGAAACCAGGCTGAGGCTGGAGTCTCTATTCCCTGGGCCTTGGGGTCGGCAGCTGGGATGGGAGCAGCACCCATCTGCCTGACTCTTCCCACTCCTCTCTGTCCGCCCAGCCTGACTTCTCAGCCCAGCGTCCTGCCTCTCCTGGTTCCCAGCCTCCTGCTCATGGGAGTAGGAATGAATTGTGAGAAATAGCTCTGGGTGGTGGGTCAGCCAGGTCTGCCGCTTTGAGGCCGCCTGTGTGGCTTCTCACAACAGGCCCCAGGAGCCCAGTGAGCAGGCCTGGGCAGGCTCCTTGATCTTTGCCCACAGTGGGCCGCTGGACTGCTGCCAAGGCAGAGACGGCCAGGGCTGAGGCCTGTCTACTCCTCCCAGCCAGCCTCCCCTAGACCTGCCTCTGCCGCCATCCAACCTCCCACCTTTCTGCGAAAGACTGAGCATATGTGAAGAGCACAGTTTTGGAGTCAGAGATGCTTACTAGCTGTGTGGCTCTGGGTGAGTTACTCAACCTCTCTGAGCTTAGTAGCTTCATATATGAAACAGCATTTAAAAGAGTGTGATAAATATCAATGGGCATTTTAATATTTTTTCCTGTACCCCAATAGTTGTGCACAGCCCTTTTTGGAGACCACTGACCCATAGCCTGAGGTCAAAATTGCTCAGCTTGGCCTTTAAGGGCCTCCAAGTTCTAGCTCCAAGTCTGATGACCTTCTGCTTCTGGCCAGAGTGGCTGCTCACTGACCTCCAAAAGCCTGGGAAGCTGTTTCTGCTTCTCATCTCTGTCTTCATTTCCGGGGTAACCGTTTCTACTCCCGCACCTCATCTAAACCCCATCCATCCTCCAGGGTGCTAGTGACTTCAGCCACACCCGCAAAGCCTTCCCCATGTTCTCATGTATTTCCCTTGTGCCTCCAGTTTTCTTGAGCACCTACGTTTTGCCGCTCCCACTCACGGTGTCTATCCCTTGCTCTGACTTCATTATCTGCCGCTCGCGTTAGACACTGGCTGTCACGTGCTGCCTGTCAGTGATCCCTCTTGTGCCCTGTGACCTAATCGTAGGATTCAGCATGTTCCCAGGTTATTCGCTTGCGTTCATCTAGATAAGTAGCAGAGGCTGTTGTAACAAACAGTCCCAGACATCTCAGATGTTTATTTCCTGTTCACATCACAGTCAAATATGGGCCAGCTGGCCCTGCTCCAAGGGGTGACTCGGGGCTCAGGCTCCTTCCATCTGGTGATGCCCCTGCCTCCAACACGGACCAGAATGATGTCTGGGGCTTGGGGGTGGAAGAGAAAACATCAAAAGACAGTTTTAGCTCCAAGTGCACACCCCACTGGCCAGAATTGGGGTGTGTAACCCCAACCTCAGCACAGGCAGACTCGGGGTCACTGCCTTCCTGTGCCCAGGGAGAGAGGGCCATCCAGTGTCTGCCCACAGCCGGGGCACCATGGGCTTCCTGAGGGCATACCCCACGCACACCTTCCTATGCTTCCCCGAGCTACCTCCCGAACTTCCGACCCTCCACCCGACACACACTCACACCCTCCTGCCCAGCACAGCGCCTTGTTTACCTGCTGAAGGACAGCCCTGTGTGAGTCAAACTACGCTGCCTGAAGGAGAAGGGGAGAGGGCTTGGCAGGGACACGGGTCCTTCCTGTTCTTTGGACAACATCCGTTCCCTGGGGCCTCACACTACATGCGGCATGTAGTAGGTGCTCAGTAAACATTGATTGAATAAATGAATAGGTGGTTGAATGGAAAGATTAGGAAAACAGACTCAGGAGAATGGATGGAGGAAATAAAAGTAAAAAAAAAAAGACATTAGACGACGAAGATGACACTGGTCCAAACTCGAGATGGGTGAGCGCCTCCTCCCAGCCCCAGATGGGGTACCTGTGGACCTACTTAGACAAAAATGGGGTGAATGTGTGAAGGGACTCTATTAGATGCTGCTGGTTTGGCCTTCCCAGGACCTCTGGAGTTCCCCACCCTGGGGCGGTGATGATTCCTCCCTGCTGTAATCCACATCTTTATTTGCTGGGGTTCATTGGGGTTAATTATCATTGTGGTTGGGGTGGGGTAGGAAGGAGCCTTGCCCCATCCCCAGGCCCTGGAAGGGGATCATGAGAGTCAGGGATAAGTTTGGAGACCTGGAAGGCTGGTAGCGGGAGGCGGGGGGGACACGGGGTAGATTAGAAAGGTACCTCCCACCAGCAATGTAACCATTTTTAGGCTCCACGCCTGGGTGGCCGGGTCTGTAAGAATTCCTTGTCCTCATCCATTCATGCTACCCCCAAATCATCAAAGCCCAGTGACAGCCGGCTCCAGGAGGCAAGCGGCATTATTCATAGGGGCGGGGCTGAGCGCTCTGGGGGAAAAGTGGCCGGGCAGTGGCTCAGATCTTGATCAGCGGAGCGGAGAGTGGGACTGGCATCCCAAGCTCCCCCGGCTGCAGCGGGGCAGGACCACATCCACGGGCCGTTTCGGCGTCTGCCTCACCTCCAAAGACCCCAGCCCTGGCCCAGCACAGCTGCCTGCCGGGTGCCTCCCACCTCCTAGGCTGCCAGCCGCTCTGCGGGAACAAAGCCAGGTTGGTGATGGCCCAGAGGGGCAGGTCAGGGAGTGAGACAGGTAAGGGAAAGGGGGCCTGCCTTGAGCTGGTGGGGATGCTGCTGAGGCTCCAAGGCTGTCAGCGTGGACCCACCTGGCAAGAAAGGATACTGATGCCCAGGCCAACTTTCCAAGTTATAGAGCGAGCTAGGACCTTGAAAACCCGAGGCTGGAGCTCCCAGCAACGCAGACTCTGGACCAGGGAGGTTTTCCAAGGGCCACTTGGTCCCCGCCCCCCCCCATCAGTCCAGCAGCACAGTCCAGTGTGTTTAAGTGGCTCTGGGGTGTAGATTGGCCTGAAGGGTGTGTGTTGGGCCTGGTGGGGCCAGTGCCAGGGCTGGAAGGGGAGCGAGGGCCATGATTCTGGCATGGTGTGGAGGTAACTGAGAACAATACGTAGACTGGGGCTCTGGACTCAGATACACCCGTGGTCCCATTCTTGCTGTGTGGCCTCAGGTAAGTTGCTTGACCTCTCTGAGCCTCAGGTTTCTTTCTTTTTTTTTAAGATTTTATTTATTTATTTGACACAAAGAGAGAGAGATCACGGGTAGGCAGAGAGGCAGGCAGAGAGAGAGGAGGAAGCAGATTCTCCGCTGAGCAGAGAGCTGGATGTGGGGCTCAATCCCAGGACCCTGAGATCGTGACCTGAGCCGAAGGCAAAGGCTTTAACCCACTGAGCCACCCAAACTCATCGAGCCTCAAGTTTCTGACAAGGTAACTTGGAGCGGATAAGGGTGAGACTCCCTACCTTACTGGGTTGCTGGAGAGAGTAATGAGGTCATTTCTGTACTATGAATATCAACAGACCACCATAGCGCTAGTGCTCACAGTGGAGATCATCCCTTGGCCATTCCTTGGGCTACTATAATTATAACATTATTGTTATGCTGAATATTGATGTGACTTAAATCTAATATATATTGGTATCAATAATGATACTAACAAATGGTTTCCATGCTCACTCCCTCTGTTTCACTCTCCTCCTTGCCTTGTTTTCTGTGTGTGTGTGTGTGTGTGTGTGTGTGTGTGTATGTGTGCAAGCCTGCGTGTGTACACAAGCACAGAGGAGGGCTGGGGTTCAGGGGCATGATGCCTCCTCCCACTTCTGCTCTGGGAATACTGAACAGGCTGTGCAGGAAGTGTGGGGAACATGGAAAGGGGAGTTTGGGACAACCCAACCTGTCAGTTCTCAGGGTCTCCAGCTCAGGGATGCCCAGGCCTGGCTGGTGCCCACTGGGCCCTCCTCATCCCCAGGTTCCTGCCTATCAAGCCCTTGCACTGGCCTTCCACCTACTGGGTGTTGAGACCTGAGCTAAGGGCTTAACATAGTTTATCCCCCAACTGGCTTACTATGTGGGGTTTAATTATTTCCACTCACAGATGGAAACTCAGAGGCTTGGAAAGGGAGGTTAGCTTTCCCAGCAGGTGGCAAAACCGTGCACCCGAGTTAGACACACTGGCGCAGGGGAAGTTGCCCACCCAGGCTCCTTGGTGACCTGGCTGCCCAAAAAGGTAGATTTGCCTCTGCCCGATCCCCCTCCTTCTGGACCATTGGTCCTTCTTCCACCACTGTCCATGCCCCGGAGTTCCGACCCCCACCAAACCAGTCACCCACAGAGAGTTTGGAGAAAGCCTTGTGGGACCCCCCAGTTCAGGGCAAGGGATGGGGTGAGGGGAGATGGCGTGGGTGGCTGGAGTTTCATCCTTCCAGTCTAAAGGAGCTGGGGCCCCAAAAATAACAGATGGGAGAAGGAGTCTAAAGACAGACAGTAGGCACATCGTGGAGTCCTCTGTGAGTGTGTATACACAAGCACACAGGCATGCACACGTGTGTGTAGACTCCCTTCTGGGAAACTTGGAGGTTTGAAGCAAAGATAAGTGAGCAAGACCACCGAGACACACAAGTACACTCAGTTCACAGATAAACACAACCTTCCAGGAGAGCTCTGCTCCATGACACTCACCCTGTGCTCGCAGTGATCCACGCCAGTGGCATATCACACACACACACACACACACACACACACAGGCGCACACAACAGAGAGCAGTCAGGTGTGGATCTAGAGGCAGAGCAGGAAGGGGGTAAACAGGAATGGAGGAAGAGGGGGAAGCAGCAAGTCCCGCCTGTCCCGCATCCCACTCCCCGAGTCCTGCCTGCTGAGCCCCTGTTCCGACTTGGAGAGCCCCGAGCCACCCTTGTGCCAGGTGAGAACCTGGGGAGGTGGCTCAGTGATGGGGTAGAAAGAGCCAGAGTTTGGGATTTGAATCCCATGGCCCTGACACTTGTGCCCTCAGTCGCTTGGAGAAATGACCTAACCTACCCAAGTCCCAGTTTCCTTCCCTGTGAGGCCGGGCGGTGATACCGTTCTCAAGGCTTTGCTGTGCCCGGTGTGTGAGAGTGCTAGATTTATGTTCAGAGAAGGCAGCTGGCAGCAAGCAGCAGGGCAAATACATCAGAATAGACACCCTGGTTTAGGCACATCCCAGAAGGCCATTTGTCCTCCTAAATGAACCTCAGTTGCCCCATCCATAAAATGGGGTTAGTCCGGAATGCCTTCCTGCCCTTGCTGCTGGAAGAGGCGATGCTATGAGGGCGCCATGTGCTATGACTCTGTGGCAAAAGGAAAGCCCCCAGGGGCAGAGATGGTGGGGGTCAGGGCCCAGCTGCTGTTGCCCACATCCCCTCTTCTCCCAGAGAAAACCCCTTCCCCCACCCACTACGATCCCACCGACATCTGCTCAGGGTCCTGTGGAGCAACTTCCCAGGAGTGTGCATATCCAGAGCAGGGAGAGGGTCCCACAGAAGGCTTGCCCACGCAGACCCCCCCTGAGTCCATGGACTTAGAGAAGCCAGAGTGAGAGAGGATAAAACAGGGATTTATAGCCTTAAAGGATTTCCCGGGCTCACCACACTGGCAAGCCCCAAGGACCTTTCTCAAAAGACCAGATTGATGGCGCTGAATGGACGCGCCAGAAGTTTCCCCACCTCAGGCTCCAAATCCCATCAGATATAGTCATTCAGCTACAGAAACCCAGGGAGCAGCCGGTCCAGAGCCAGCGGACAGGGAGTCAGGCCCTGTGTGGGCTCTTACAGGTTGTGGGACCCAAGCTACAACCCAGTGTTCTCGAGTCTTGGTTTTCTCCCCTGTCAAATGGGTTAATTGACCCCCTGTAATTATTAAATGAGACTCTCGTGTGAATGCACAGAATTCACAGATGTAAATTGCTGACATACAGCAGGTGCTCAATAAATGCTCATCCTCATGATGAGACATGGCCACAGCTGGGAGCCACCCTATCTGGGTTGGAGCCCTAGCTCCACCACCTCCAGCAGTGTGCGCTTTTTACAAACATCTCTGTGCCTTGGTTTCCTCATTTGAAAACCAGGAATAAGAATGGTGACCAAGACTGGAAAGGCTTGGGTCACACCAAGTGTTGCTACGGCGCTATCTGATGGGAGGTGAGAGCTGGGAAGGTGAGACCTGGGTCAGAGACCAATGCTGCCTGCCTGCTGGGTGCCAGAGGGGTCTCACACAAGAACCTCCCACCCTCCCAACCTCACCCCCATCTCTGCAGGTGTGCCCTGAGGAGAGGAGGGGCTACAGGGTTCTGGGTCAACCTAACACATGGACTGGATTATAGTGGGAACCTGAACTTTCCTTAATTTACTGGACCCTAAGAAATGTCACAAAACCTTTCTGATGGTCAATCTCTTCATCTATGGAATGGGGCTAAAGCTCCTCACCTATGTACCTACAGGATTAGGGAAAAGTGGGTTTTTTTTTTTTTTAAACTATGAAGAATTTCAAGCCAGTGCTAGCACAGCACTGAAGCAAGCACAGTCCCTTCTTCTTCTCCTCCTCCTCCTCCCCTCCCCCTCCCTCCTCCTTCTTCTCTTTCTCCTCCTCCTCCCCCTCCCCCTCCTTCTTCTTCTCCTTCTCCTTCTCCTTCTTCTTCTTCTTCTTAAGATTTTATTTATTTATTTGACAGAGAGAGACCACAAGTAGGCAGAGAGGGAGGTAGAGAGAGGAGGAAGCAGGGTCCCCACTAAGCAGAGAGCCCGATGCGGGCCTCCATCCCAGGATCCTGAGATCATGACCTGAGCCAGGCCCCAACCCACTGAGCCACCCAGGTGCAAAAAGTTTTTCATAAACTCTGCTTACTGTTCAGATAGTAGCATCATGGGGCCAGGCCAGTGGGCCTGCGATTCCCCCTCTAGGAAAGATGCCCAGTTCCTGGGGTACCCCAGGATTCCTCAGCCCCCCCCCACTGGATGGTAGCCCATCCTTGGCTCACAGACCCTTCCCTAGCCAGCTGGTGGGATGAGGACACCTTCAGTGCTGTCTCCAGGAGCAAATGTGATTGGTGGGGTTGACACATGGCGGGGGGGGGGGTCAGAAAAGCAGAAAGGAAGGACCTAGGATTCACCTACTGGATGGGTAGGGCCACAAATGCAGTGAGTAGCTCATGGGCCTAAGGCCGCCAACAACGTGATCATTACTAACTGATGTGTACTGAGTATCAGGCAGTTTGCTAAGTGCCTTATCATGCATTATCATTCCATGATCGTTTTACCTCCTGATAACACTCTTATTATAAGGAGTTATAATCACCTACTTTATTTGAGGAAATGGACTCAGAGAGGCTGGGTAACTTACCCAAGGCCACACAGCTGGAAAGGGCCAGAGCCGGTTTTGCTGCTAGGATCTGGCTGGCTGTCTCCTGAGTCCTGCCACCTCCCATAGAAGCCAGACTTATCTCAGGGAAGGTGACACAGGTATGTCCTGGGAGCACAGGGTTGTCAGCTGTCTGGGACTGGCCAGCGCAGGGACAGGAGGCAGATGACACCACGGAAGGCATCAGAGACTTAGGGCCACTTTGCCCAGCTGGCTGTTCTGTTATCTCCTGCCAGTCCCTTGCCCTCTGGGCCTGTTACCTCGTGTGTAAAATGAGGTTGCCCCACATACCCAGAGGCCCTTCTTGCCTCTGATTCATTCGGACACCCCCATCTCCATCAAATTAGTAATCCCATTTATGATGGAACTTCAGAGTAGTCGAACTAAGCAGTCGAAATTCTTACCATGGGTTCCCTGGAGTTCCAGAAGCTGTTTGGAATGAGGAGCAGACTTGCAAATGCCTGTGTGTGTGATGTTCATTTTTCCAGGGAAAGTGTCCATGTTATTGCTAGATTCTAATCCCTAAAGGCGAAGAGCCATTGATCACTCTACACTTTCAGAATTGCCCTACTCTGATCTCAGTTTTAAGGGGAATGGGTCGAGAAGGCTGATTCCCTACCAAGTAAAATTCTTCCCTTCCCTGTGTTTAAAGTCCCCTCAGACTTCTTGCAGCTACAACTTCTCCCGTGTCCCAGGCTTCCACCCTCCGGCCACACAGACCCCTGAAGACCCCAGCCCCCAGTGCCTCCGATTAGTCTCTGGCTCCACGCTGAAGCTCCTATCCACCGTCTTGTTACTCAGTCCTCACCCCCATGTCCTCCCCCTGGAACCTCGGCGCCTGGACTGGTGGGTCTTTCCTGAGGTAGGTGCAGTGACCAGGATGGCCAGTAGGGGTCGCAGGGTGGCCAACCTTGTGGAGCACTGGAGGACAGAATTCTGCCTCCTTCCCATTCCGGGTGAGAAAAGTGTACCAGCAATCAGAAGGCCAGTGTTCCAGGGTCTGAATCTTTCCCCTCGGTAGGCCTCAGTTTTCCCATCTGTAAAGTGGTGGGAGATGACCTAGAACCCCAGAGGGTTGCTAAGCAACCTTTCCACTGGGACATCCTCTGGACCTTTCTGATTGATGCTGGAGGGAGGGAGGTGTCTTCCCTTTGGCAAAAGCACTTGACCCAGCATCCTTTAGGGGATGAAATAAAATGACTCAGGGGCCCTTTCCCAGACTTGACTGAGCAAACAGAGGCCATTGTTCTCCAGCTTCAGGGGAAGCCTTACCCTCTGGGGAGAAAGGAGGGTTCTAAATAGGGCTGCCCCAAGAGCTGCCTGGGGTGGTAAGAGAAAAGAGGGCCACACTGCTGGCCTCCCAGGGTGGGCGGGGGCCTTGAGATGAGGGCTTATGGGGCCTGGGAGGTGGGCAGCAGCCTCCTTGGGTACAACCTCTGCCCATAACTGGAGAAGGCCAGGCAGGCCCCGGTGGGAAGGGAACAAGTGTCCTCCTGCCCGCCACAGGATCTGGGAGCAGGGCTGGAGCTGTACCCTCCTCCTCTCTCAGCTTCTGGCTCTCCTGTCTCGGTTCTTCTGAACATTCCCTCTCCATCAGCTCCAAATTCTGGGCCAGAGAGAGCAGAGTGAAGGCCCAGGGATGAGGGAAGGCCCTGCAGGGATGCATGAGAGGGGCATGCCCAACCATCCATCCCTTGACATCCCTCTAGGGAGTCCATGAGGACCCAGCCCTCTTGGGTACAAAAAGACCTTCTCCCTCTCCCACCCCCGAGTGATTAAAGAATGAGACACAGGCGTGACAATGATACAGAACATTCTCTACAAAAGTTATAATGTGCCTGTGGGAGGGGTACTTTGTAGGGCAGCGGGAATCCCAGAGCCTGCCCCACCCCGGCACTGGAGGAACTGGAGGAGGCTGAGGCAGGACACAGACAGGGGACAGAAGAGAAAGGGTAGCACCTGGGGCTCTGAGGAAGTCGAGTCGGCACTTGGGGGTGGCCCCAGGCCCAGGCCCAGAGAATAGGGAAAAGGCCTGGGGTGGTTCAGGGTACAGTGGCAGGCGGCCAAGCCCGCAGCGTGGGAACAGAAACCACTTCCACCATGGCCCCCGCTCTGGGCACAGACACAAACGCACCAGAGGGAGGCCTGTGGCATTTTCTGGGGGTTCTCTAGTCCCCTGGTCCAGCCGAGGGGGTCCAGGAAAGAAATGGGGGCTCTGGCAGTGCTCCCAGTGGGAGCTGCTTCCCAAGTTGAGGGTCAGGGACGGGGGTCCGCTGCTGACAGAGCACTAAGGGCACACATGTATGGGGGACACCCTGGGGCTGGCCTTTCCCCTGGTCTCACCGCCGTCACAGAGCAGGGATGCAGGCTGAGCTCCCGCTGACACACTACCCACGCAGAACCACGCAAGCTGCCCAGCCACCTCCTCACGGGGAGGCAAATCCACCAACCAGCCCTCAACATGCACAGACGCACATGCATAGAGCCCTGGGGACCCGGGGACAGTCAGCAGCTTCGATCAGCCACATCCTCAGGCTCGTCCACTGTCCATATCGCACGACTGGCCCCCAAGAGGCTAGAGACCCAGCTATGCCCGGTCTCTGCCTGTCTCTGGCCTGGGACACGCTGAGGCAGTTGGCGGCTGCCTCGCTCCAGCCCATAGCATGCCCACCAGGCCTAGGGGCCGTAATACTGCAGCTCATTGCTCTAGCACCTTGTATCTATTGCCCTGACCCTCTGGGGTCCCTGGAGGGAGCAGGCTGGAGGCAGGGTGGAGGAGGGCAGTGTGAAGAGGGCAGAGTCAGGCTGGGCCCCACCATAAGGTGAGCTGGTAGGGGTGCTAGGCTCCCCTGTCCCCCACCCGAGCCTGGCACTCCGGCTCCCCAGCATGGCCAGCAGGTGAAGGAGAACGGGGCTGGCTGTGATTGGGACAGGGGTGGGGACCAAAGTCAGGGCATTTGGCTGAAGAGTCTAGCCAGGAACCTCCTCTCTAAGGTATATGGGGGGAGCGGAGGCAGCCCAGACTCTTCCCTGCACAAAAAATGGAGGAAGTGAGCAAGTCTCCAGCCTGAGCACAACAGGACCCTGGAGGAGGGCTGGGGAGAGACAATGGCCCTTGGGACAGGCCATCCCCACACCTCATACTCCCATTCAGCTCTAAGGAGCCTGTCATCTATTCCCTGGGGCCTCAGGGGTCCCTGCCCTTCCTCAGGGGCTGGCCTTGCATGAATCCACATGTCCTTGGAGCCATTCAGATGGGGCAGGCTCAAGGGCTCTGGGACCCCTTGCTGGTACCTCCAGGCCACACCTCTGCTGTGGAGGGTGGACAGGCTTTCAAAGGAGAAGACCCATATGATCTTTGCTCCTGGGGATTGGGGGGGGGGGGCTTCAGGGCTGGGGACTGTGAGGACCTCATGGCCCTACGGGGGGCTATGGCAACTTGCAATTCATTTTGGTCTGGAGACAGGAGCCGCCTGTTACCTGTAGAGAAAGACAGAGAAACCGAATTCAGGTAAGGGCCTTCAAGACATCATTTTAAACCAAGACCAGTTTTCTGCTCAGCCAACCCTCTCTAGACAGGCTAATGGTCAGGGATGGGGCCACCGGCCAGGGGATGTCCTCCCCATCCCCTGAACTCTAAACCAGACTGCCTCCCCACACCCATCCCTGCCCAGCCACGCAGGGTAAAGGCCATAGACACCAAAAGGAGGCAGCAGCATTTGCTGGGCTTGGGGGTGCGACAAGAAAGGGGTCGGGCAGGGCCAGACCATCAGAGTGGTAGCAGGCTTGAGTCCCTCCTGATCTCTTTGAACGTGACAACTCTCCTCCCACGGGTGTCACTAGGCTCTAGAGCCACACACACCAGGGATCAAGCCCAGGCTCTGCACCAAGCAGCAGCAGGACGTTGGGGTGAGCTGCTGGAGCCCTCTGAGCCTCCACGTGCTCTCCTGGGAAGTGGAGGTGACAGAGGCCCTGCATATGCGAGCTGGGGAGGACTCAGTGAGAGGACACGTGGAGGAGCATCTCCAGCACCCAGCGGATGGGAGGGCTCCAAACATCCTGGCTGGTAGCGCCCTGACCACATTATGGCATCCACACTAAGACGCCCATTTTGGGGTATTCTGATATCTCCAAAATCAAGGTGTGTTTTACCTTAGCTGTGGTAAGAAAGCCTCCAGGCATCATTAAATTGGTAGCTTCTTTTTCAGAATTGGGGGTAAACAAATTAAGTGGGACCTCTTGTCTCTGATGGAGGCTTAGATTTTAGGAAATATGGTATTACACCCCCCCACACACACCTGAAAAGGCAGATCCTTACCCCCGCCCCCTCAACTCCCTAAGGCCTTCTGACCCCTATCTCCCCATTCCCCCAAAGGCTGGGGCACTCACAACTCAGTGTCCTCGAGGGCTGGCGGGCGTTCCAGCGCCTGCCTCCTCCTCCTCACGGCTCCCAGAATCTTCTTTCGGGGCCCCAGGGGGATGCTGATGCTACGGAGGTCAAGGTCAGAGCACAGCATCAACGCCTCGAGGTCAATCTTCTCCTGCCGCAGGAGGGAGGCAAAGTCCTCCATGTGCAGGGAGGCCAGGAAGGTCTCCAGCGGGCTCGTCTCCGGCTCCAGGTCCTCATCCAGGCCCAAGTCCAGCTCGTCCCAGGGCAGCTCCTCCCCGCAGCTGCGGTCCTGCAGGCTGTTGGCACTGCCCAGGCTGTCATCGTCCAGGCTGGGGGAGCTCTGCAGCCGGCCTCGCGGGGCGCCCCCGCCATCCAGCGCCGCGTCCTCCTGGCCCAGCCCGTGCAGCCCGCTGCTCAAGTAGTTCCTGCGGAACACCATGGTGCCCAGGCCGGGGCGGGTAAATAGGGAGTCGTGGCCTGAGTCGGTGCTGACCTCCGAGTGGGCCGGCTCGGCCGCCAGCGTGGCACGGGAGACGCTGTCCTCGTCTGAGAGGAACATGTCCCGGAGCGGGGAGCGGCCCCATTCCTTGGGGTTGGCATAGGTACCCTGGCGCACGAACATCACGTCGCTGCCCAGCTGCAGGCCCGAGAGCGAGCGCACGCTCTTGCGGCCGTCCTCGGAGATCTTGAAGGTGCCCTCGCCGCCCTGCTTGCGCCGCTCCAGCTTCCGCTGAATCTTGGCCTTGCCCCTGGCCGTGCCATGCAGCGTGGCCTGCGAGTAGGGCAGCTGGCTGCCCAGCGCCAGGTGCTGCAGCCGGCGGCTCAGGGTGCTGGACGTGAGGCTGGAGAAGCTGAGCGCGTCGGAGCGCTCGGCCAGCTCGCGCCGGTAGCGCCGCTCCATGCGCTCGTGGTGCTTGCGCTGCATCTTGGCGCACTCGCGGATGCGCCGCTCCGCCTCGCGGAAGGCCTTGTCCTTCAGCTTGCCCACCAGCTTGGGGTTGAGGCTGCTCTGCTTGGCCGCGATGGAGTCCAGGTAGCGCACGCACTCCATGTGGCCCTTCATGGCGGCCATGTCCAGCGGCGTGTGGTAGTCGTTGTCCAGGCACCAGATGTTGGCCCCGAAGGACACCAGGAAGGAGAGGCAGTGCAGGTGGCCGTTGGAAGCTGCCAGGTGCAGGGGCGTGTTGCCCCAGATGTCACACTTGTCTGGGTCACCCCTGCACGGAGGACACGCAGAGAGGGGTGATGAGCCAACTTAGTTTCAGGCGGGCAGATGGCACTGGCCGCAGGTTCGGGGAGCTCCCGGCCTACTTGAGCTGCCCCACGGGCACCCCAGCGCGACCCCAGGGCCTGAGATGCCTCCCTCTGACTCCAGGAGACTCCAGACGGCCCTGGGGGCGGGGGCAGGGGTGACGGGGCGGAAATGGCCCAGACCTGCAGGGGGTGGGGCGACAGAAAGGGCGGGGCCAGGGCGGGGCCTTCCCCAAGAGAACTCATGGCTGGGAATCTCAGGGGATAAATATTTGATGCCCAGAGAGAAAGGAGTGAATTATTCATGGCGCCCAGCGGGGAGCTGGCCCAGAGAGGTGGTGGGCCAGGGCCGAGTCTGGGTCTCTAGGCAGTCGTGGTGGTGAGTGTGGCTGTGGGTGCAGGGGTGACCCTAAGAGAGGACACAAGAGAGTGGTGGGTGGGGAGCCTGAGCCCTCGGTGAGGGTGCGTGGGAGTGTGTGCCTGCCTGTCACCGGGCACGGCCATGTTTGCAGGGAGCAGGGCCAGGCCTGGCAAGGCTGCGTGTGAGAGCAGGTGTCGGGTCTTGGCCTGGGCTGGGAGGGGAGCGTGGGGGCAGCCAGGACTAAAGGGGAGGAGGAGGCAAGTCTGCAACCCGGACCCAGCGGCCCTCCCTTCCCCGGGCTGCCCTATCTTTGGGAACCTTGTCTGGCAAGCTGGCTTGTGTCTGCCCAGGGGACCCACCCAGCACCCTCCAACACCCTCCACTCCAGACTGTGCCCCCTTGGGCATGCCCTGGCGGGCTCCTCCAAGCTCTCCCCTCCCACAAGGGCCTGGCTCAGCACCTCTGCCTCACACTAATGAAGCCACGAGGACACCCCGCAGGGCTGGAGGAAGAATCACCCCCTTGTCTCAGCAGCTCCCCCCACAACCCCCTCCTCACTTCCCCTACTGGTCGCCAAGTCCTGCAGGACAATGTGGCCAGGAGTGGCTTGGCATCTGGCCCACGCCCCATCCAGCACCAACCCTTGCTCTCTGTAGGAGTTGGGGGATTTGGTGCACCAGGAAGGCACTCTTTTCCCACTTCCCATGGACCTCTCTGATGGAGGGCAGGATGGCAGGATCACTGGCTGCTCTCTTGGCATGAGAAGGGGCCAGTCTGGTCCTCTCAGAAGGTGGCTCAGCAGCCTGGTCTTAAGGGCTGCTTCCACCTGCTGCTGGCCTGAGAAGGAGCCTCAGAGGGAGGGCAAGGGGTTCCCCACTCATCACATGTTCAAGCCACAGGCCAGCATCTGGCACCGAGGCCAGCTGGGCCCCTTTCCCTCCACCGTGATTTCCCAGAGCCTAAGATGTTCCTATGAACCCTCTTGGGGCATGTCTTCTGCTCCTTTCCCTGCCCAGGCTGCCCAGGTGTCCAGTTCAACCAGGCGACCTCTCGGTATAAAACTGTGGAGGCCGGTGAAGTTGTCCAAAGGGTCATTCAGCCCCAGAAGCCCATGTCATCGGCCCTGGACCCTGAATTCCTTCATTGCTACCTTCAAACCCCTTCCCTGGCCCTGGCACCTGGGCTCTAGGCCCACTGCTGCCCCAGATGACACCTAAAGGAGGGAGAGGAGCCTGCTATGGGGGAGGGGCACAGAGGGAGTAAATGAGGCGGCTGCACCACTGGCATTTGGTGCTGTGGGCAATGCCCATAAATCCCAAGGACGAGCTGGGAGAGAGCTGTGTGAGCCCCAGCCTTTGGGGAAGTGTCATACTGGCTTCCAGAGCCCCTCGGACCGCAGGCTGGGGAGTGGGCACTAAGGAGCCTCTCCTTCCACCACCTGTGCCCCTTTTCTTCCCTCCCCACTCTTGCTCCCAGGTACCACCCACCCAGGAGACCTCTCCCAACTTCCCCTCACTCTTCAGCCCCTCCCATAATCATGGACCCCCAAACCCAGTGCCTCCCCTGCTAGCCCCACATCCGGGTCACAAGTGTCACATGCCTCAAGTTGTGTCCCCCTCCCGCTAGTGCCAGGCTCCAGGGTCCCACCTTAGGGTCAGTCCCATAGAGAAGAAGGCAGCGCAGAGGAGACAATGAGAATATACGATGGAGAGTCTTGGGGAATGTGTCTCAGACTAAAGACTCTCTTTCCACCCACTGGGGGCTTAGGCAGGGATGGGGTGGGTACTCACCCTCGGCTCACGATGAGACGCAGGGACTCCAGGTTGCCATGGTAGGCAGCCCAGAGGGTGGGAGTCATGCCATCCTCATCGGGGGCGTTCAGCTCCTTCCTGGTGGCCTCTTTGAGGAGCTCCAGGTAGCCGTCCCGGGCCGCGCGGTGGTACTGGTCATTCATGGTGCCTGACTTGGGCAGGGTGGGCAGGGGGCACGGGAAATGCCCCCCGCGGGGGAGAGCGGCGGGGTTAGGGCTGAGGCATGGGTTTGGGGGAGGGGGCCGAGCAGGGGCCGGGGCCGCCAGCCCCCCCGCTGCCGCAGACGGAGGTTGCGGAGCGCCAGAGCCGTGGCTACTGGGACATCTGAGCCGCTCTCCCGTGGTAGGAGGGGGAAAGGATCTTCCGCTGCCCAGGGAGCCGCCCCCGGGTTGCCCCTGGGTCCTAAACACCCTGCTCCCGAGCGCATGGGGGTGACCCACGTGAGGCCCGGCCCTCGCTCCGAAAGTGGTGACCCCACCGCCCGTCCCAGGAGGCCCAGTCTGGGGACTGTACGGGGTCTGTCCTCACTGGATACCCGGCTCTGCGGCTCCCGATGTCTTCACCCTGCCGGGGAGGGGTGTCTGCGGGCGGTCTGGGTCCCTGGGATAGTAGGTCTAGGACCGGTAGGACTGACGCCCGCTTAGCGAGTAGTCCCCGGCAGTCCTGGCTGCCCCTCGCCCGCGCTGTCCAGCAGGGGGCGCTAGAAGACCGGACGCGGACTCCGCGCGCCTGGCGAACTTCAACCCAAGCTCGACTTCGCGGCTTCCAGCGGAGCAGAAGACTGCGGGGAGGGATAGAGGAAGAAGCAACTTGGATCCTGTGAGGGTGTCGGGGAAAGGGACACTGGGGACCCGATCTTGGGGCAACAACAGAGGAGCACGAAGGTATAGGGTGCGCCGGGTCTGGGAGAGCGTCGGGGTGCCTGCGGGCCCTTGGGGAGTCTAGTGAGGATCAGCACTCGGGTCTCTGGACGGCG
Organism: Spilogale gracilis; assembly: GCA_004023965.1. Classification (NCBI taxonomy): domain Eukaryota; kingdom Metazoa; phylum Chordata; class Mammalia; order Carnivora; family Mephitidae; genus Spilogale; species Spilogale gracilis. The sequence goes on from PITA01010188.1 coordinate 33,470, forward strand.
GGGACTGCCGGGACCGCGAGGGCGCGGTGGGCGCCAGGGGCGGGGTGCCCTCTGGTGCCGCAGTGCAGGGCTGCGCCCAAGCCTGGACTCGCCGAGGTGACGGGACAGAGAGGGAGGGGGCGCCTCTTAACGGATAAATATCAATCTTACCTTATCTGGCTCCTGGTCTCTGTTCCCTAAATTCAGCTCGGAGAAAAGATGGATCATGTGAGTGGAACTGAGAGATTTATGGAGCCGAGCTCCCGCGACTGTAAATCACCCTGCCCTCCACGGTATAAAGCGCCCGTCCAACCCGGTGTGGGAGAGAGCAGACGCTCACCGCCCCCTGACCCCCAGCTCAGCGTGGGCTCCCGGCCCAGCCAGGTGAGTGCCCGGACCAGACAGACGGTCGACGGACTGGGGAGTGGGGACGTTGGACGGGGTCCGACGGGGCTGCCGCCACTTCTCTTTCCCTCTGTCGTGGAGCGAGAGAACCGAAGCGTCGGCTTTTCTCTGCGGGTCCCCCAGCGCTTCCTCCACTACCCGCAGCCAGCACCCTCCATGTGCGGAGCTTCTCATTTCCCAAACCTGGGGATGGGCGGGGGAAGGAAAGCCCTCGGGGTTGACCTGGGGTCCTGTCCGCTCCTCCCCCACAGTGACCCGTCCAACTTCCCCCAGTCGCCTCTGCCATGTCCGAGGAGTCGGCCCCGGGCCCCAAGGAGAGCCCGCCCGCCCCGCCGCGAGCAGGCTCCCGCGAGGTGTGGAAGAAGGGCGGCCGCCTGCTGTCCGTGCTGCTGGCGGTGAACGTGCTGCTTCTCGCCTGCACGCTCATCAGTGGCGGCGCCTTCAACAAGGTAGCGGTGTATGACACCGACGTGTTCGCGCTGCTCACCACCATGATGCTGCTCGCCTCCCTCTGGATTGTCTTCTACCTTCTGCGGACAGTGCGCGGCCCCGACGCCGTCCCCTACCGGGACGCGCACGCAGGCCCCATCTGGCTCAGAGGTGCCAGGGGAGGTGGGGGGGGATGGGGGGGCAGGAGATGAGCCAGAAGCTGGGACTCTCGGAGGCATTGTGGAGTGCGCCTCAAGCTAGGGGGCTGAGAAATTCCCAGGGGGCCAGATGTGGCTGAAGATGAGATGGGCTGCTGTTGAGAGAGAAGAGGAGGGGAAATAGTCCTGGAAGAAGAATGAAGTGAGGGATGGACGGGAACTTCTTTGCTCTTCCACCCCTACAGTGGTGGTCATGGGACAACCTTTCCTGGAGAGCAGAGAACAGATGACAGCGTAACTGAAAGTCCACCCAGTGCCGTTCTTCCTCCAGTCCAAGCAGCCCCAAAGAGTTAGGGCCTCCATAGGATATCCATCCATCCATCCACCCACTCAAACCTATACTCATCCTCCATCCACCCATTCATCTTTCAGTTCATTCACTCACCCACCCATCTATCCGTCCATTCATCATACAGCTACCACCTCTCCATCCATCCATCCATCCCTCTATCTATCCATCCATCCATCCTTACAGCCAGCCATTTATCCTTCCTCTCACCCACCCCATTCATCTGTCCATCGATCCTCCCTCCTACCCTACTCATCCCTCCATCCACCCAACCATCTAGGCATTCATCCTCAGATCTATAAACCGTCCTCTCTGACCCATCACTCACCCCTCATTCCCAGGTGGGCTGGTGCTGTTTGGAATCTGCACGCTTGTCATGGACGTCTTCAAGACCGGCTACTACTCCAGTTTCTTTGAGTGCCAGTCGGCCATCAAGATCCTGCACCCTCTCACCCAGGCTGTGTTTGTCATCGTCCAGGTGGGTGGGAGGAGTGTTCTTGAGTGTGCTGGGAAGGAGCCAACACCTGGCATGAGGTCGGGAGATCTCTACTCTTCTAACCTGAGCAATCAAGTAAGGTGGGGACAGGACTGCGGAGTGGATCCCATGAGTCCATAAAGCTGGAAGCACTTGGTAATGAAGTAATATCCAAACATGAGCTCCTACTGAGGGCCCTGTGATTTCATTTCAATGCAAGCAGTGCCAGTATTAACATCTAGGGTGTCTGAGTTGGGGCAGCTGCCATGTCTCCTGGAACCTGGCTCGCCCTCCCTGGGTGCCTGTAGAAGGCATCAGTGTCAGCCCAGGGCATGGCCAGTTTGGCCTCAGCTACTGCCCATATATCTTATATTTGTTCAGGAAATAGGGTATCTTGTATTTTTCAAAAAAGTTAAGTATATGTATTTTTATTTGTCACACATGTAACACTCTGAAAGATCTGCCGATCGAGCTGAGGCAGGGTGGGTCTTACATGGGACGGAAAAAGACCTCATCCCCGCACCATGACCAGAGCACCACATGTAGCGTTCTCTCTCCTGAAGCTTCACCCCTGCTGTGAAGATTTCCACAGTTCAACACATTTATGACTTTGGTCCTTATAATAGCGTTACCCTTTTTCATTGTATGGGGTGTGAAGACTACTCAGGTAAAGTCAAAATACAGACACCCCACGTCAACAAATACGGTGACAAGGACTTGTTGGCAACCAGGGCAGGGTTGCTGGACAACAAGGATGGGGAAGGGGCAAGGCATGTTGCCAAAGGGAGGCGAGAAGCCACCAGAGGGTCTCTCTACCTTGGACAAGACCCAGCCTCAGGCTGGGGTCGCTCCCAGGAATAAGTAACTAGACAGTCAAAACTCTACCTGAAAACAACAATGACAACAAACACCAAGAGTTTACAGGTAACATTTTGCAAACCCTGCAAGAACAGAGAACTGTTTTATACAAATTGTTCCATAGAAAGGGAGAAAGCTCCTGACTCATTTTGTAAAGCTAAGACAAACTTGGTATGTTAGTACGGGGGCTTTTGATGTGGAGGGAACATACTGCTGGCTTTGGACATCAGCACTCCAGAGTGAATGATCTCCCCCACTCTCTCTCAACACAGACTTACTTTCTCTGGGTCTCCGCTAAAGACTGCATTCACGTCCATCTGGACCTGACCCGGTGAGTGCCAGCCCCACAGCTCAACATCCACGTCCCCCTGGGGATGAGCTTTCCAACCTGGGGCCCGGGTCCTCTTTCTGCACCCTGGGGGCGGGGTTGTTTTAGGCCCCTTTGCTTGTCAGCTGATTTCACCAATCTGTGCTGTGCTGTGGTGTGTGTGTGTGTGTGTGTCTATACAATCACACCTGTGTGTTTTGGTAACAAGGGTTGTACAGGGCACTGTGTGTGCCTTCCTCTAGGAGAGGGAGCAGCGGTGGCCCGAGCCTCTGGACACGCCCTGGCCCTCTCCTGGGTGGCATCCTGGCCAGACTAAACGTTTCTTCCAAACTCAGCCTCTCTGTTCACACTGCTTTCTTGCTTCCCAAGGTCATTTCCCAGTTTAGCTCCCCAGCTTTCCATCTCCCCAGGAACCCACGATGGGCCAGCCTCTCACTGGCCTCTTTGCTCCCCCTTCCCAAACAGGTGTGGTCTCATGTTCACCCTCACCACGAACCTGGCCATCTGGATGGCAGCCGTAGTGGACGAGTCCGTGCACCAGACCCACTCCTATGACAGTTCCCACAGCAACACCAGCCACTTTCGCCTCGCTCCTGACCGTGAGTGTCCTCTCCAGATTAAACATGGTCTCTGGGCTTTCAATGGGGTGCTCGTCTCCCTTGCCCTCACGAGAGAGGAGAGTCTCCCTCTGCTCCAGCCTCCACCTCTGAAGAAGTACAGGTGTAGGTGACAGAGGAGGGAAGATGTCAGTGGACATCTTTTTCTGGAGGGTGCAGGCTTGACCCCACTATTCGGGTCTCCATCCCACCAAAGAAAGGATTTGGGTTCCAGAATGAAAGAGTGAGGATGATCAAAATGAAGGGAAGAAAAAGGAGGCAGGATAGCCCAATGGTGGAGGCATGGGACAGAGTCTGTCAAGGAGAAGGTAGAAATCATAATGACAGGGACAATAGTGACACTTTATTGATCCGTCAGGTGCCGTGCGAGATGTCCTAAACACTCTACCTTCCTTAAACCTTACAACTTCCCGATGAGATGGGTACTAGTTTTTTTGTTTTTTTTTTTTAAAGAAAACACAGGAGAAGGGTGGGGGAGGGGCTGAGGGAGGAAGAGACTCTTAAGCAGACCCTGCACTGAGCCCAGAACCTGGCATGGTTCGATCACACAACTCTGAGCTCATGACCTGAGCCAATATCAAGAGTCAGAGACTTAACTGACTGAGCCCCAAGGTGAGTACTATTCATATTCTCATTTTACAGATACAGAAACTAAGGCATTAAAGGTTAAATAGAGCTTGAAATTGGGAGAACTAGTGTTGAGACCCATCTTTGCTTTGAACCAATATGCTATACTGACGAAGAATAGGATCCACGGCCCTCTGCTCCTAACTCTCTAGGCTTCTGTAGCCCCCCCTCCCCCACTAACCAGGACCAGACTAGATGATTAGGTCCATCCGGATTTTGCCTGAAGACACACACACTCCCAGTACGGAAGGACCCGGGAACAGAAAGCATGGAGCAGAAGACCCCAGCCCACCAGGACTGATAAAGGGCCACCTTGCACATACAGAGGGTTCCTGAGGATGGAGAAAACCAACCTAGAAGGGGTGTCTGGGTGGCTCAGTTGGTTAAGTGTTGGACTCTTGATTTTGGCTCAGGTCATGATCTCAGGGTCATGAGATTGAGCCCTGCACTGGGCTCTGACCTGGGGGGGTGTGGAGCCTGCTTAAGATTCTCTCTCTCCCTCTCCTTCTGCTCCCCCCACCCGTGCTCATGTATGCTCATTCGCTCTCTCTCTAAAACAAAACAAAACAAAAAAAACAAGCCAGAGAGGGGGGCCACCTTAACATGCTGGGGCCCTGGGGTGCCAAGAGGCATACTAGGAAGATATCTGCCTTAGAGTTAGGAGTCAGGTCAATAATTCTGCCATTACAAGCCACCTTACCCAGTGAGCCTGTTTCTGCATCAGCAGAACCGGTGGGAATAGTTCTGGGACTCCAGAGAGATGTTTGCCAAAATCCAAGGCATTCTATCAAGCACGCTCTGGACAAGATTCTTGTAGGTGTGCTACAAACCAATACGATGGGGGGTCACAGGAGACATCTGGCCAAAGCAGCTCACACTCTGGGCTGAGTCAGATGCCAGGGAGAGCGGCGAGGAAGCTTCAACTCTTGGGGTTCCCAAGAGGGCCACCATCTATCGGGAACAGAGCCTCGCCTATCTTGGAGAGCCAGGAATGATTACTGGTTGGGAAGGGTTGGAAATGCCTGCCTGCTGGAAACAAACGGGATGGAGCGGGCAGAATCTGCGGGTCCGATTTTTATTTATCGAGCACTGACTGTTTACTGATGTGTCCCAGTCTCTGACACATAGTAGGTGCTCGGTAAGTATTTGTGGAGTGAATGCGAGCTCGGGGCCCTGTGTAGGCATTTCAGGATAGGGTGGTGAATAGAGCAGACTGTGATTCCACTGGAATGAAAGTCACAGTGGAGCAGAGCGGTTCCTCCCCAGGAAGGCGGGAGGGCAGCCCAGCTCTGCGCCTCTCTCCCCACAGCGGAGCGCGCGGGCAGCTCGGTGGGCGGAGACTGTTCCTGCAGCACGGCCATCTGCCAGATTTTCCAGCAAGGCTACTTCTACCTGTACCCCTTCAACATTGAGTACAGCCTGTTTGCTTCCACCATGCTGTACGTCATGTGGAAGAACGTGGGCAGGCTGCTGGCCTCCTCCACCCACGGCCACGGCCACACCCCATCCCGGCTCAGCCTCTTCCGGGAGACTCTTTTCGCTGGCCCCATCCTGGGCCTGATGCTCTTCGTGGTGGGGCTGGCCGTCTTCATCATCTACGAGGTCCAAGTGAGTGGGGAGGGGAGCCGCACCCAGCAGGCCCTAGTCATCTACTACAGCTTCAACATCATCTGTCTGGGGCTCATGACCTTGGTCAGCCTGAGCGGCTCGGTCATCTACCGTTTTGATCGCAGGGCCATGGATCACCATAAGAACCCCACTCGGACCTTAGACGTGGCGCTGCTGATGGGTGCTGCCCTGGGCCAGTACGCTATCTCCTACTACTCTATCGTAGCCGTGGTGGTGGGCACACCCCGGGACCTACTGGGGGGGCTCAACCTAGCCCACGCTCTGCTTATGATTGCCCAGCACACCTTTCAGAATGTGTTCATCATCGAGAGCCTCCACCGGGGACCCCCCGGGGATGAGCCTCATGATACCACCCCCAAGGAGTCTTGCCATGGCCTTACCTTTGCCAACCTGGATGCCCTCCACACCTTGCCTGCCTGCCCACCCACTCCCAGGCTGGTTGGCACCGACCCAGTGGTCCCTCAGGAAGCAGTGGCCATCATCTTGGCCCCCAAGGGCCACTGGAGACGCCGGTGCCTGAAGGACATTTCTCTGTTTCTCCTGCTCTGCAATGTCATCGTGAGTAACTGGGGGTCATGGGGCCAGGGGGAGATGGGAATGGGCTGGGGGGAAGACAAGGCCAAGGAAGGATGCTCTTTCAGGTTTTTTTTCCCTTGGCCTTCTCTGTCTTGCCCCCAGCCCACTGGAGAAGCCTACAGCTCTCTAGGAGAGAAGCAGGTTCAGAGAGGGTCAGATCCCTCTCAGGGGGGATCTCAGGGCACAGAGAATGAAATCCCAGCCTTCTGGCATCTAGGCTGCAGATGGAACTGCAGGGGTCCCAGGGCATGCTGACATGGGGGCTGGGCGGAAGTGAGAGGCAGCTGTGAAGTGATGTAGAGGGAGGGTGCCCTCACCTCTAGGTGGAAGGTGTGATTGCTCCTGGGAACTTGTGACCAGCCCACTTCTCAGAATAATTGGAGCAGCATCAGGAAGTAGCAGAGACCAGCCTAAGTGTGAGCATTCTCTTAGCAGAGTGGGGCAGAGGACGGGCCTGGAAGGGGGACATTCACAACAGCGCCCCCTCCCTGCTAATTCGGCAGAACCGCTTCCTACGAGAAACTCAGCCACAGACTTCACCCCAGGGCAGAAACACTCCCCGTGAAGACTCACACCCCAGTAAAAGAATACCGCTCTTGTGGCTATAACCCAATAGAGAAACGTTCCAGTGTAGATAAAATCCTCAGGGGAGAAATTTCTAATATGCAAACATGCATCCATGTGACTACATCCCAAATAAAGAACATAGCTCTACGGAAGTTCCACTCAACATAAAAATGGCCCTTTCAGCTATAACGTCCAACAGAAACATATCCCTAATATACAAACAAACACCCTTACTGTGGGTCTAACCTGATGTAGAGCACGTCTCCAGAGTGATTCCATCCAGTGCACACTACATAAGATATGCCAACGGTCCTGACCTGGCATTCTTAGTGGGTTTCCACTGTGAATATTGCCCAACCTGCAGGTAATCTGTTAAAAAAAAAAAAAGTGACCTCCAGTAGAAGCAATAAAGCTCAAAAACTTATACCTTGGGCCAGCCTGGGAGCCTCCCCCCAGCCTGGCCCCACCCTCACCTCCCCACCCCTACTCAGGCCCCCACCTCCGCCTGGGAGCTACCTTCTGGGAGGATGTTTTTGCTCAGGGTATCTGTATCCATTTCAGAGGGCAGAAACTGGCTGAAAAGGAACCCCGTGTGCTCAAGGACACAGTTCACTGGGATTGGGGAGGGGAGGGGGGGGCTGGCCTAGAAGCCGTTGTTCTTTGCCTCGTGCCCCACACCTGAACCGTCTGAGCTTCAGCGAAAGATGAAGCAGGATTCCCCCGTTAATATCTTCCCAGACCTGAGAAAGGAGCAGAGCTGGAGACCAGAACTTATGGGGGGTGAGGGTGGGGTTCACTTATGGCGGGACCCTGACACCCCTGCCTTGGGCCCATCTGCTTCTACCAGCATCCTGCACACACCTGTCCAGGAGAGAGCCGCTGCTTTAGCCATTTATACCAATCCTCATATCATTGATCTTCCCCTCCTCCCCATATCACAAATGGGCCAAAATAACAGAGTAGGAGATGTGATCACAGGGGGAGCCCCAGCCTGGGGGTGGGCAAGTTCGGTTGGGCCCCTTTTTTGAGCTCCTCAGTGAGTGCCAAACTCTGCCCAAGATTGTGAGGTTCCCCACTCACCAGCTCCCAGGCCTTGCTGTCCAACAAACTAGAGGGCTTGGACCCCCATCCTGTCACCGCCCCCCCTCCAGCAAAGCCCATAGCAATGACCTTGCAAGTGGCCAGTCTAGACCAGGCCTTAATGCACCCCTCTCATCCCACAGCTGTGGATCATGCCTGCCTTCGGAGCCCGCCCACACTTCAGCAACACCGTGGAGGTCGACTTCTATGGCTTCTCACTCTGGGCGGCCATTGTCAACATCTGTCTGCCCTTCGGCATCTTCTACCGTATGCATGCTGTCTCCAGCCTGCTGGAGGTCTACGTGTTGTCCTGAAGCGCCTGGCAGAGACACGTACGGGTGGGACTCGGCTCATATGCCCACTCAGAGACCCCCAGGAAAGAACCCCCCTGGCAGTCACTGTGCCACATTACCATCCATCCCCCCACCCCGCCCCACCAGGGGCCCAGGGTAGAATTTGCACCAAAGTTATTTTTCCAAGATGAGGTTTTTTTTTTTTTAAGATTTTATTCATTTATTTGGCAGAGACAGAGATCACAAGTAGGCAGAGAGGCAGGAAGAGAGAGGGGAGGAAACAGGCTCCCTGCTGAGCAGAGAGCCTGATGCGGCCTGAATCCCAGGACCCTGAGATCATGACCTGAGCGGAAGGCAGAGGCTTTAACCCACTGAGCCACCCAGGCGCCCCTCCAGGATGAGTTTTTACATCACAATCAGGACATACCCACCTACCCCAGCACGATTCTGGAGCCTGGAGTGAGCAGGAAGGGGAGACCTCTCCCCAGAGTAGCCAGGACCAGGCAAGATCTGCAGGTGTCTGTGGCTCTGGGCTCACCCCTGATCCCAGCCCTGTGGCCTGGCCAGGACTGCTGCCAGGAGCTGGAACGGCAGCAGTTCGCCCCCTGTCCCCCACTTCCTGTCTCAGCCTCCCCATCTGAGACGACTGCAGATCTTAGGATCAGAGCTGGAAGGAACCCTGGAGATTTTCAGGTTTCAAGCTTTTCAGTGGGTGAGCCAAAATCTGAGTTTCAGATGGTTACAGACCAGTCAGTACCTGGGTGGCTGGGAGGGTCTGGACAGAGTACACAGGCCACCATCTTCCTCTTCCCCTTATCTTCAAAGGCCAAACACATTTGTTTATGTGTTTCATGAAGCAGGAAAGGTTAGGAAAGACTGACACAGCCCAACTACCATTTTGCAAAGGAAACTGAGACCCAGAGAGGTTAAGTGACTTGCCCAAGGTCACAGAGCTAAAGAGAGCCGGAGCCTTTCTACTAAGAATAATAATTTTCAAGCAGCAGAAAATCTTTTTCTTTATTATTTTTTAAAGATTTTATTCATTTATTTGACAGAAACACAGCTAGAGAGGGAACACAAGCAGGGGGAGTGAGAGAGGGAGAAGCAGTCCTCCCGCTGAGCAGAGTGGGTATCGATCCTGGAGCTCTGGGATCCTGGGCTAAAGGCAGACGCCTCTTTCTTTAAATAAAATATTTCAGGAACCCAAGTTTATAACACAAACAGGGCTGTTCTAGTTTAAGAGGTGTTGGGGGTACAGAACCTTACTGCAGGGGGCTTCCTCTTACCCACCACTTCCACTCCCTGAGTGTGCGGAGGCAAAGCCCTGGGGCTTCTTCTAATCCAGGAAAGGCATGAGATGGATTTAGCGGGGAGAGAACCTGGGAAAGTCAGACAGAGTGATTGAAGAGGCCCTGCCAATTAGAAGAGGAGAAAGAATTGGTGGCCAGGCACAGTTGGGTGAAGGTACGACAGGCTAGAGTGGGGACTGGGGTGGGGGCTGGAATGGGAGAGGTGGGAGGAGCAGCTCCTCGAGCACTGGGGACTGGAGACCAGGACCCGCCTGGACCCTGCCCTCAGAATGAGCTGGGCAGGTCTCAGAGGATGTGGGAAGAGTAAGGAGAACCAGAGAGGGCGACTTCCCTTCCCACCCGCCTCCTGGACCGTCAGAATGAGGTCTCTTCCGCCCCCAAGTTCACGTTCCATTTAGGGGCAGAGAGTGGACCGGCGAGGTTGCTGCGAGGCCGCACCCCTCCCGGGTGCTGGGTGGGGTACAGAAAAAAACGACACTAGACCTGGGGGAATAGGGGCTCCAGTCTGTTCCTTGCTCGGTCATCAAAGGAAAGTGTGGCTGGAACCCCTTTGCTGCGTCTTAAGGACGTTGCACCCTACCCTACCCTACCCGGGAGGCGGGCTGTCGCGGGTCCTCTGACCCTGAGGCCGCAAGCCTGCGCCGCCTCCGGCCCCGCCCTCCCGCCTAGCCGCCTCGCTATTGGCTGCACGGTCCGGGCTGGAGCCCCTGGCGGGGTAATTAACGAAAGATTAATGAGATCCCCAAAGTCAACAGAAAAATCGATGGGCTGAGGAGCCCGAGCCGCGGCTGCGCAGTTCCGCGAGGGGAGGGCGTCGAGGGTATCCGTTCGGGAGCCGGGGCCTCACTTGGACGGACGATCCGCGCTGTGCTCGCAGTTGGCGGTCAGCCCGCCGCGATGCCCGCCCAGGCCTCAGGTAAGGCTCCCGGCGGTCCGGCTAGGCACTCGGAGCGCCCTGGGACTGCTGGCGGGACATTCCCGGCGGGACATTCCCGGCGGGCCCACCCTTGACATTCACGCCTACTCCGCCCCTAATACCAGGTTCAAAGACTAGGGGCTGCGGAGATAGGGGAGGGAGGGCGGAACGACTGGGCGGAGGCCAATCCTTGGCGACCAGAGAATGCGCCCCTCTCTGCCCCCTACCCCAACTCTAGCTCCGCGCCCCACCGCAGCGGGTCTGGGCGCGCACAGCCGAAGGTGGGTGCCGAGGTCAGAAAGAAGCAAAAACTCGGACGGCTGGGTAAAGGGGTGTGCGGTTGGAACTGACTGGACGCCCAATCTGAGGCATATGTTTAGCGGCTGCCTCAGCCCCGCAGTCCCTCGAGTGACTCGTAGAGAAAGACCCAAGCTCCCAGCCCGCGCTCAGTAGCCTCCTCGGAATCTGGCCCTGCGCTCCTAGCCAGGCGCCGCGCCCCGACGGCTGCGCCGCTTTCATCACCTGTCTCTAACCGGGACCCACAAACCAGCTTGATGGTCTGGCCTTCCCCTGGACTGGCGTTGCGCCGAGGGAAGTGCCAGAGGGCGGAGGATTCCTCTTTGTCAGTCCTGGGTGCCCTCCCTCTCTTCCCGGAGACCCCCTACGTGCCCCACCCTGGCACACTCCCCGCGGCGGACCGAATTTGCCACTTTCAGGGCTCCCTCTAGCGACCGTTGAAGGGTTGGATTGGGGTGGGGAGGATAGGAAAGATAGGGCGGGGACCTGGAGAGACAGGACCTGGAATCTTGTTCTCCACTGTTCTTTCTAGGCCTGCAGTCCAAGCAAAAACCGCCCCTGAAATTCATAAGTAATCCTCACCCTTCCAGTCTCTCCGGGACCTCGGCAGAACTGGAAGGAAATGCACAAATAGCTTACAGGCTCTACGTGCATTTACATACATTAAATCATTTAATTTTAACAAAACCCCATGAGGTAGGTATTATGCATTAAGTCCTTCATGTATTCATTCGAGAACTCTTTACTGAGCATCTTCTATGTACCAGGTACTATTCCATAGTTGTACATTCATTTTACATATGGGAAAACTCAGGCACAGAGAGTCTAAGTAGTTTGTCCAGGATCACAGAGATAGTAAGTGCCATCATCTGGACTCTTTCTTTTTAGATTATTTATTTATTTATTTATTTATTTATTTATTTATTTATTTATTTATTTGATAGAGCAAAAAGAGAGCACACGAGCGAGGAGACAAGGGAGTGAAGGGGCAGAGGGAGAGGGAGAAGGAAATTCCCTGTCAAGCAGGCAGCCCAACCTGGGACTCAATCCCAGGATCCTGGGATCAT
>PITA01010188.1:45529-59741 GCA_004023965.1 Spilogale gracilis
AGGGGGGGGGGGGGGGGAGCCTGGGAGGAAAGACAAAGATCATCTCTAAAGTCTCCTGGGCTGGGCCAGGATGGAAACCACCTAAGGTGAAGGGTCTCTGTCCAGACCTCGGGTGCTGAAATCTCCCCCAGAAAATGGCAGTCAGTCAGCGAGATTGCCTCTTGCCTGTGCTAGGTTTGGAGGGTTCAAGTTAAGCAGGATCTGGTCTCCTCTCTAGAGGAACTCCTGGCCTTGAGGGGAGCCAGCCATGTTCACAGCGCCTCACCAGACAGTGCACACCCACTCTCATTAGATGCTTGGGCAGGGAGAGAATGCTTCCCAGGAGTAAGGTAGGCGATGAGGACGGGCGAGAGCCATTGGTGGAGGGTAGCAGGCAAGGCAGAGGAACAGCAGGCTCCAGGAGTGAAGGGAGGAGGCAGGAAGCCACACAAGAAACGTGGAGCCCTGGAGCCCTCTGGCTGGGCATGGCTAAACGGGGGGGCTGGTGCCCGAGTGTGGCAGAGGGCCGACCAGGGAGGGGGGAAAACTGGAGCAAAGAGGACAGAGAGAACTGGGAAAGGGGACAAAATCACTTGTAGGATTTTAAAGAGAGGACAGAATTTTCTTATTCTATTTGCCATAAGAGAACCAAAGAAGGTGTAGATATTGAGCAAGTTCACGTGGGAGTGTGGGGGTTGGAGAGGCTATATTTTAAAGACAAACGTGATGAGGGTCTTTTGGTGGTTACAGAGAGGAAAAGGCTAAAGCTTCTGAAGCTCAGAGTCCAAAGGCAAGACAGAGCAAAGCACAATGAGTGAAAAGGGAATGAGCATGATAGGTGATGCTCCAGCACCAAGCTTGGGGTGCAGTGGGGGTACCTAGGGCAGCCTTGGAAAGGGGTTCAGGAAATAGGGGCTCTGCTCTAAGCTTCAGTCAGCCAAGGGGCAAAGGGTGGGCATTATGGGCAAAGGGTGGTTAGACAGGGAGGTAAGCAAAGCCCAGCACATTCTGGGAGCTGCAGCAAGATGACACAGCCCACATCAGGGAGCGGGATCTGAGGACAGTGCTAGAGAGGTAAGTCAAGGCAAGACCAGGAAGCAAGCAACAGAAGATAGCCTCCAAGCCCAGACTAAGCATGCACTGCCTGGTTTCGTTTTGAAAGACTGTGCAGGCCATGCAAGGTAGTTTGGACTTTATACTGAGGACAATTGTTTGCCTTTTTTAATTTATTATTTTAATGCAAGTATAGTTAACATACAGTGGTATATTAGCTTCAGGTTTACCACATAGTGATTCAAGAATGCTATATATTCGTCAGTGCGTCATGATAAATGTGCTCTTGCTCCCCATCACCTACTTCACCCACCCTCCCCACCACCTCCCCGCTGTAACCACCAGTTTGTTCTGTTTAAGAGTCTGATTTCTCATTGTCTCCTTTTTTCTTTCTTTGTTAGTTTTGTTTCTTAAATTCCATATATGAGAGATATCTTGTGCTATTTGTCTTTCTCTACATGACTTACTGAAATAAGTCACAGCAATTGGTTGCCTGTGTTGGGTTTGAAGTAGGGGAGAGGCATAATGGATAAGGAGACCAGTCCAGGAGAGAAAGGAGAGGGCCCTGGACTAGGGTAGAGGTTGAGGTCAAGAAAATCTAAGGGAGGGACGCCTGGGTGGTTCAGTCATTAAGCATCTGCCTTTGGCTCAGGTCACGAACCCAAGACCCTGGGACCGAGCCCCGCATAGGGCTCCCTGCTCAGCGGGAAGCCTGCTTCTTCCTCTCCCAATCTGTCTGCTTATGTTTCCACTCTCACTGTCTAATAAGTAAATAAAATCTTAAAATAGAAAGAAGAAAGGAAGGAAGGAAGGAAGGAAGAAAAAAAGAAAGAAGGAAAGAAAGAAAGAAAGAAAGAAAGGAAGGAAGGAAGGAAGGAAGGAAGGAAGGAAGGAAAGATCTAAGGGAGACATGTGGGCTGAAATGAACAGGTTTGGACCCAAGAGGTGGGGGGTGAGGGGAGAGGTAAGGAGGGCGCCCAGCTACTCTGGGAGAGGTGGGAATGAAGACATCCCTCGCTGAGATAATGCAGGCCTCCTACCGCCCGGAGAATGGGGACAGAGAGCACTTGGAACCATGGGCCCAGAGCACCAAGCACGAAAGGGCAGTGGCAGCCCCAAGGGAGAGCACAAAAGGTGACTGCGGATGGCAAGAGAGCCTCCCAGGTCATTTGAGGAGAAGCCTCCCACAAGGACAACACCCAGGGCACCCCCCTCTCTAGTGCAGCTTCAGCCCCACAAAGGAACGAGTACCTGAAAGACTCCACGCCGGGGCCCTAAGCCACAGGTATGCGGTGACCCAATATCTAGGTCCTAGAGAGGCGTGACAAAGAGTTGGCCTGAGTGAAAGCTTGAGGAAGGTGAGGAAGTAGCAGGAGACATTCAGGGAAAGAGTAATGTCAAGGATGGTGTTCCCCATGCCGTGCTGGGCATTCATAGGTCGTCTGGGAGTTGGGGTAGGGGAATGGTGCATACAGAAGTCAGCTCTGTCCAAGTCTGGGGCATAGCATGCATGTTGATCCAAACCTGTCCCTTGTTCATGGCAGACATTGCAAATCAATCCCAGAACTCTTCTCCCTAAACCTTAATATGCTTTAAAATTAATTTTAATTACATAAATAATATGCTTTTAAAAACTCAGACATTAAACCACTCCCAACCCTAGTACCTTCCTCCCTTCCCCAGAAGAAACTCCTGTTGTCAATCCATTGTAAAGGGTCAACCCTTTAAAATGAGTCATTTTATATATATCCATATGTACCCATACTAGAGTATTATTTCAAGTGACAGCATTTTTTCCCACCGAGCCCACACTCAGCCTCAGGATCCTTCTCAACACAGCATGCTAGGCAACCATTACCCAACTAACCAGAGTCAGAACAAGAGAGGACACCTACTTGCTCTCCCTGCCTTCAGAGGGGAGATCCCTCCCACATGTCAGCAGAACACAAGTGGCTTTCTTGTGTTGTAAAGTCACAACCCTAGAAAGTTCCAGCATCCGGACATGGTGCCGATGTCCCGGCTCCCTTAAGAGACATTATTTTCCATCTCAAGATCAGGCACTGAGGCTGAGAATGGGATAGCTCTGCAGGGGGTTGGGAGAGAGGTATTCCTCAAGCCAATCAAATAATCCCTGTGTTTCTTTGGAGCACAAAGAATTTCCATATCCCCTGGTCTGTTTGAAGCTCCTCAGGTCCTACAAAATTCCCAGTGTCCGACCAGGGAAGTTGCCTGTCTTGCCCTAGGTCACACAGCAGTTCCCTAACTGAAGCCAGGACAGCCTGGCAGCCCACCAGGACCCTCTCTCCCCAGCCCCTTCCCAGGCTCCACCCACGGCCTCCCCGGAATCACAGGAGACGGGAGCAGCCCCGGCGGAGAACCAAGTGGATGCGGTGGACCAAATGGATGCTGGCGCCGAGAAAACGGGAGCTCCCGCCCGGGCCCACCAGCGGTCCTGGCTGGTGCGACACTTCTCGCTGCTGCTGCGGAGGGACAGGCAGGCCCAGAAGGCGGGGCAGCTCTTCTCCGGGCTCCTGGCCCTCAATGTGGTGTTCCTGGGCGGAGCCTTCATCTGCAGCATGATCTTCAACAACGTGGCCGTCACGCTGGGTGATGTGTGGATCCTGCTGGCCGCCCTGAAGGCCCTGTCCCTCCTCTGGCTCCTTTACTTTGCCGCCGGCACCGCCCGCCACCCACATGCCGTGCTCTACCGTGACCCGCATGCGGGACCCATTTGGGTGCGGGGTGAGTGTGGGGCTACTGCATGGGTGGGTAGGGTGGGGAGCTAGAGCCAGGTCCAGGGGAGGAGCCAACAGCCCCCTGGCCCTGCCAGGCTCCCTGGTGCTCTTCGGCAGCTGCACCATCTGCCTCAACGCCTTCCGGGTGGGCTACGACGTGAGCCACATCCATTGCAAGTCACAGCTGGAGCTCATCTTCCCTGTCATCGAGATGATCTTCATCGGCATCCAGGTGAGAGACGGCTCCCGTCCCTGCACCTTGTGCGCACACACCCTACTTGTGCCTAGAAGCTGCCACACAGGCAAGTACGTACAGGGCCATGGGGCGGGGGTACGCACATGCCACAGCCCCCCACTAATGCCTGCCTCCACGTACCCGCATCCACGCACACCTGCACGTCCCAGCACACCCAGGGTGTCACTGACATGCAGACACCTTGAATATATCTACCTCTGCATACTTGCATGCAACAAAACCTCCCTCCCACTCCCCCCACCCGGGGACACGGGGCTACTCTTAGTGAGGGGTACTTATCGCTACTACTCGCACTCCTGAGTCCCTGTCTCGTGCTGGGTGTTGTGCGAGGCGTTTCTTTGCATCATCCTTTCCATCTCCCCAATAAGTAGGCATTCCCCTGAGAGGTAGGCATTTTAGTCTCATTTTAGAGCCAAGAAGACTGAGGTTCTTTTTTTTTTTTTTTTAAGATTTTATTTATTTATTTGACAGAGAGAGAGATCACAAGTAGGCAGAGAGGCAGGCAGAGAGAGAGGAGGGAAGCAGGCTCCCTGCTGAGCAGAGAGCCCGATGCGGGCCTCCATCCCAGGACCCTGAGATCATGACCTGAGCCGAAGGCAGGGGCTTTAACCCCCTGACCACTCAGGCACCTGAGACTGAGGTTCTGAAATATTTTGCCACTGGCCCAAGATGACTCAGCAAGGAAACAGCAGAGCCAGGACACCAATCCAGACTTCCTTACTGTCACTTCCGTTGTAAATACACACAGGCAGTTGCCGCACACGCCCCACGGTCACACCACCACTATCCGCAACCCCCAGGCTCAAAGCCGCATCTCTTTCAGACCTGGGTGCTCTGGAAACACTGTAAAGACTGTGTTCAGGTCCAGACCAATTTCACTAGGTAAGATGGGGCACTTTCTCTCCCTCCAGCTCCTGGGTCCCTCATCCCCCCCGCTAGTGTGTGCTCCAGTTAGTCTGGGAAGGGGTCCCAGGTGACTCCTAGAGCTGCCTCCCTTGTAGTCCTCATGCCAGATGGGATGGGGCTTGGGGAAAGACCGGTCACCCCAAAGGCAGTGATGATGAGGCCGGGGCACCTGGGGAGCCGGCCAGGCCCTGTGGGCAAGTGAGGCACCTCCTCCAGGTGTGGCCTAATGCTGACGCTGGCCACGGACCTTCTGCTGTGGCTTCTGGCTGTCACCAATGACTCCATGCACCGCGAGATCGAGGCTGAGCTCAACGCCCTCATGGAAAACTTCTCAGGTATGAAGGAGATGTGATCCCCAGCCTCGAATGCAAACACACACACACACACACACACACACACACACACACGCTACACTCCCTCCCAGATTGGGAGCAAACTCTAGAAGCCAGATCACGAATAAACACTGGTAGACATCCTGCCCTCATTCTCTGCCTGTCCCATGGGGCGATAGCACCCTACAGCCGAGCTCCAGGCATCTGCCTCGCGGTCAGCAAGGCAGCCACTAATCCTGGCTGAGCTATTCACTGATAAGTCCAGGAGTGCACCCCAACCCTAGTATTTGCATTTTACTTGCAAGAAACTAAAAAGTCTTCTGGACTGAAAGGAGTGTCTTCCTAACACAATTGCAGATACCTGGACATATGAGGAAGGACAGAAGATTTCAGAGCAGAAAGAACCTGGAGAGTTCCATATGCCCAGTCCCCTACCTATACATTCTGCCCTTAGAGGCTGTATCCCATAAACCTCCATGAGGGACTCAGCCACACTGGTGCACAGAAAGCCCCCTCCCCAGGTGACATCACCATCTTGACCCATGTAGAGCCAAGCCTTCCCCGCACATTCAGGCCTTTACACACCCACTACACACGCTCACTACCAAAGTCATGGCCGCCTGTGTGCTGCTGCAGGCATTCTTTTTTTTTTTTTTTTTAAGATTTTTATTTATTTGACAGAGAGAAGCACAGCCAGAGAGGGAACACAAGCAGGGGGAGTGAGAGAGGGAGAAGCAGGCTTCCCGCTGAGCAGGGAGCCCGATCTGGGATTCGATCCCCGGTCTCTGGGATCATGACCTGAGCCGAAGGCAGTCGCTTAACCAACTGAGCCACCCAGGCGCCCCAGCTGCAGGCATTCTTTATACTCAGACACTTAATAGGCTGATTGGAGACCAGACCATCTGAGTAACTATTTTTCAGAAGAGCTGTGCAAAGAGAATTTTTGGCAAGTGACATCATGGATTCTTTTATCATCAAAAAAATTCAGACATACAGATGAGTAAAAGAATGGGTTATACCCATCCTCTTGATGTAATAATTATTGCCATTTTGCCATATTTATTTCAAATTTTTGTTAAATTACATTACGGAGATCACAGCATTTCACCTCAAAACACTTTGGTGTGCATCTGTTTAAAATATTTCCCTACACTACCACTCAGAATTTCTAACAGAATTCCTCAACATCAGCCTCATCCTCTCCAACGATCTATAGTCAACTTTCTCCAACCAGCCTATTAAATGTCTTCTATGATGGTGTGTTCAAACACGCAATGCATTTGGCGGTTCCATCCCTTCCGTCTCTGTTTTCCTAATGGCATTGAGGTTTCTTGGGCTGCAGCCTAGTGGTGGCATTTGACTTGTGCCCCTCTTCCCCACTTTGCCTGCAAACTGCAAGTGCCACCAAAGTCTTGATTAGATTCAGGATAAACCCCTGGGGCACCAGAATGCTTTGCAAGGCAGTTCATGGTGAGGCAAGATGCCTGATGACCCCACAGCGCGTGCTGCTGTGCGTTCAGGGGCAGCAGTCAGATCCTCCCGTTATAAAGTTGTAGATGTCCCCCTTGTGCAGGACCAGCGTAGAGGTGACATTTGGCTCCAAAAGCGCCATGTGTTGAATGCTTTAGGAAAGCTTGACGCCTGAAGCCTGGAATCCATTTGTAAAGAAATGACTATCCTGTGACCTTTTTGATTCCTTCTCTGGGTCTCAGCTGCCATGTCTATAAAATGGGCAGCTAGGTCCCTTTCTGGCACCTCTGGCATCCTCCAGGGGTATGGGACTGATTTGTGCAACTGGTTTCCTACCAGCAAGGCCCATCTGAGTAACTATCCCTTCCCATGCCGTCCCCTCCCAGGCAATGACACCAACACCTGCCTCTGTCGCAATGCCACGGTATGTGAGGTCTTCCGGAAGGGCTACCTGATGCTCTACCCCTTCAGCACCGAGTACTGTCTCATCTGCTGCGCCGTGCTCTTTGTCATGTGGAAGAATGTCGGCCGCCGCCTGGCACCCCATGCAGGCACCCACCCCGGCACCCCTCCCTTCCGCCTACACGGGGCCATCTTTGGGCCACTGCTGGGCCTGCTGGCACTGGTGGCAGGTGTGTGCATCTTCGTGCTCTTCCAGATTGAAGCCAGTGGCCCCACCATTGCAGGCCAATACTTCACCCTCTACTACGCCTTCTACATAGCCGTGCTGCCCACCATGAGCCTGGCATGCCTAGCAGGCACGGCGATCCACGGGCTGGAGGAGCGAGAGCTGGACACGCTCAAGAATCCCACCCGCAGCCTGGACGTGGTGCTGCTGATGGGCGCCGCGCTGGGGCAGATGGGCATCGCCTACTTTTCCATCGTGGCCATTGTGGCCACTCGCCCCCATGAGCTGCTCAACCGCCTCATCCTGGCCTACTCACTGCTGCTTATCCTGCAGCACATCGTCCAGAACCTCTTCATCATCGAGGGCCTGCACCGGCGCCCGCTCTGGGAGTCGGCACCCGAGGCCCTGGCAGGGAAGCGGGAGGCTGAGCCGCCCCGCCGGGGGTCCCTACTGGAGCTGGGCCAGGACCTGCGGCGGGCCTCGCTGGCCTACATCCACTCCTACAGCCACCTCAACTGGAAGCGGCGGGCTCTCAAGGAGATCTCGCTCTTTCTTATCCTCTGCAACATCACAGTGAGTGGGGAGGAGCTGGGGGCGGGGCGTGGGGCGGGGCGTGGGGGCGGAGCTGGCCAGGCCCGTCATGGCACGTTGACTATGGCAAGGCGCTGACTATGTATGGCACGGCCCATTGGCCCGTCCCTTGTATTGTCAAGGACACCTGCCTCTTTCCAACTGGCCCCATGCTGCTCGACAGCAGGGGCCCCCCAGCGTCCTGCAAGGTCCCTGCATGAGTGAATGTGCCAAGCATGACGCTAAGTGCTCTTTACACACAAACATGTAAGATTTCCACCTTCAGCAACTTTACTCTCTAGTTGGGGGGACACCGGGAACCAAAGAATTGATCAGCCACTGCATTTGGCTTGGTTTTCTAAAAACTCTCTAGTGGAAAGAGTTAACGATGACTTGCTGCCTGGCTGCTGAGGTCACACACCTGTCTCTCCATGCTGTCGCTGGCACCTCACTCGTTCGCACGTGAACCACGTGCAGCAGGCCCCATTAGGCACCGTCACTGCCCCTGTTTCGCAGATGGGGAAGCTGAGGCTCAGGTGGGCCCACAGCCTGTCTGTGGCAATGCTGGGACAACCAGGGTGCTCTGAGGGCTTGTCGAACACCACGTCCCAGGTGGTGAAGCCCCCGCCACATGCCATAACCTGGCCCGAAAGTACAGTAGGAGCTCAGAGAAGGAGGTGCAGGCCCAAAGGGCCAAGGAAGGCTTCATGAAGGTTGAGCTTGGGCCTTGAGAAAGGGACAGAATTTGGACAGAAGACAGGGCTGGGTGAAGGGAGCAGAGAGAGTTAAGACTGGAAGAAGGGGGTTGAGGTCAGGGCTCAAGGGAACCCAGCCTGACAGAGAAGGTTGGGCCATGGCTGGTGGCAGTGTGAGGCCTCATGGCCCCCTGGAGTTCAGACTGGCAAGCTGGGGAGGTGCTGTGGTAGGGGGCAGGGGGTAATGGGGGGTGGCTGGCTTTGAAAGCCCAGGGTTGAGGGGATGTAAGGATGCAAGCGTGGGGGGCTGCTCCCTCCCCCAGTAGAGTGTCCTGGGGCACAGAGAGCCCTCGCCCCACTCATGTCCCTCTTCTTCTCCCCAGCTGTGGATGATGCCCGCATTTGGCATACACCCGGAGTTTGAGAATGGGCTAGAACAGGACTTCTATGGCTACCGGACGTGGTTCACCATCGTCAACTTCGGCCTGCCTCTGGGGGTCTTCTACCGCATGCACTCTGTGGGGGGACTGGTGGAGGTCTACTTGGAGGCCTGAGCCTGCCCACTGACCAACCCTGGCAGAACTCCAAAGTGCCAAGGCTGGGGAGAAGGTAGCCCAGAGCCTTTGAGCAGGGGCGCCTAGATCAGACTGGACTCCCCAAAGACTCCCCCTCCCCAGATCCTCACTGAGGTGGAGGGCACTCTCTGCAGCCCAAGACCAAGGGCAGGACCTGGACAAGGAACTTCTGATGCCTATGCCCGGGACATGCCTGCCGCTGCTCCCTGCCACAGTCAGTACAGCCCAAGGTACACCCCGGGAGTCCCGAGTCACCCAGCCCGGCCAGGCTCAGGGGTCCGCCCTCCTGTGGGACGGGCACTTCGTCCGAGCTCAGCCCAGGACATCCTAGAAGTTTGCAGCCCCGAAGGCGGCCCTGGCCCTCCCTCTCCACGTCCCGTGTCTCCTAATGAGCTCATTAATTAGCTGCCAGGCAGGGTTCAACAGCTCTCTCCTGCTGCCATCAACCCTGTTTGTTTGATCGATTACATTCAGGCTTTGTGACATTTGTGCTGAGGGACAGAGCTGCCACTCCAAGCATGGTGGGAAGGGACGGTCCTCCTGCTCAGGGCTGGGACAGTCCGTTTCTAAGCCAGGAAGGGTCCAAACCAGTCCTTCCCTTGTCTGATTCATGGTAGGAGATGAGGAGAGGGGCTGGGGCTCTCACTCGCCCCCACCCCTCCCCAGCAGGTTTCTCTCTGGAACAAAGCCCCAGGTGACTTTGCAGCTGGCTTACCACAGGGACGACAGCTTCTAGCTCTGCGGTCCCCATGCCTACTGTGTCCTCTGAGCCATCCGGTAGAAAGGGCAAGGACAGACAACCCATCCATCTCTCTGAGCCCAGTGCAAACAGTGGGCTGGGGCCCAGGTGAGGCCCAGGGTGAGGCTCAGGCAGGGCAGCCCAGGCTCTGCATGCCTCTGGGCCCCTCCCCATGAAACTGGGCACTGGCAAGCACAAGGCCGCAGCCCCAGGGAACCCCCCCCCAGTACTATTTCAGAGCCCCCTGGGGGCCTTGTAGAAGGCTGGGAGGCCAGCCTCTCTCCTCTCCTGGGTGGCCACGCCCTGGGTGAGGGAGTACAATCCTCCATTTTCCCACCCAAGAAATTGACAAATGCTGATTCCTGGGCTGGTGTTGAGGGCCCTCTGGAGACTGATTCTGGGAAGCGTTCCCAGCTCCCCTGAAGACGGGAGCCACGGCCCCAGCCCCTCCCCTCCAAGCACAGAGAGCCAGGATGTGGAGAGGGTAGTTTATTGTATAAAGAGGCCGATTGTACAGAGCAAAGATTGTACTGACACAGGTAGTGGGAGGGAGACCCACAGGCCAGAGCTGGAGGGTGGAGGGGTCCCAGTCACCCAGGCAGTGGGCAGGAGTAGGCAGGATCAAACAACTCCCTCCCCACCATTCTCCCCCTATTACTTGACAACAGGGAGTCAGGCAATGTCCACTGACCAGGAAGAATACAGCAGGAGACCCTCAACAGCCTGCTCCAAACCCCTAAAATGCATGAGGTTCCCCCAGTCTGGCTTCTGCAGTCTACGAGCTCCCCATTTCCTCAAGCAGCCTGGCCACCCTCCTTCCTCCTCCGGGCCCTGGCAGCAAGCTGGGCCTGGACCGGGTCGTTTCAGGTTAGGACGCATGGGAGGCCCCCTCCTGCCCCTGCCCAGGTGCTTCAACAGACAGACCACAGCTCCCTGTTGGGCAACCCATGAGGGCTCAGTGACCTGGTGGCCTCTAGGGATGATGGGCAGCACAGACACGGGTCTTCGGGGGGTGCCAGAGTCAACTGGGGGCTCTGACCAGGGTCCGCAGCCCTGGAGATGGGAGGCTCCTGTGAGTCCAGCCCTGGGGGCAGGTTGATCAGAACCTGTCCCCCCATCCCAGCCACCAGGGACCTTTAGGGCCTGCCACCCGGGACTCAGCCCGCCTGCCGGCCCCAGCTCTGACTGTGGTAACTTAAAGCCTAGAACAGTAGGACAGGGGAGCATCAGGGGACCAGGGCCCCCACACTCCCCTGGTCCCCGCCCCTGGCCAGCTTCCCTCCTCACACCCGCTGGATCTCAAACAGCTTCACATCCGTGTCGTACCAGACAGGCGGGTCCACATTCCTGCAGAGGGAGCGGGCTATCACGGGCTGCCGGGAGCCCTTGCAGAAAACACTGGGGAGGACCTAGGAGGTCGTCCAGCCCAAACCCCTTGCACCCTGATGCCCCTCCCCAGGCAGTGGGTGCCCACCCTCAACGAGGCAAGACCTCCCTGGTTGATTCTCTTGACATGCACCCCGCTATCACGGAGGGACCCAGAGCCGAGGCCCCCGCTGCACGCCCCCTGAGCAGACCCTCGGGGGAACGCCAGACCCACCTCAGATAGATGACCCCCCACATGTAGGTGCGGAACCACATGGCCGTGCCCGAGTTGGCCTGGTACTTGCGGATGAGGATGGGGTGCGGCACGGGGAGCAGCCCCACCAGGGTGCCGTGCTGCAGGAACCTCAGGATCTCTGACTCATCTGTCAGGCCCCTGCCAGCAAGAGAGGGTGGTTCCCCCTGGGCTCACATGGGAAAACCCACTCTGGAAGTCGAGGGGAGCATGGGGCCCATGCTCCCAGCCACACCCTGCCCAAGCCTGGGCTTGTCCCCGCCGCGGAGCCCCATCTCCCTGCCCCGGCCCCGGGCTCACTTGTCAATGCAGATCTTTTCCACCTGGGGAACCAGCACTTGGAGCAGGCGCATGATGGTCTGCAGCGGCAGCTTTGACTTCCAGGAGAGAACCTGAGGGAGGAACCGGGCTTCCTGGGGCCGGGAAAGCAGCCCTGTTGGGCAGTGGGATAGGCCTGACCCCTGACCCAGAACCAAGGCTCCCCAAGGCAGGAAGTGTCCCGGCTCACCACGGCAAGGGCCTGGCACAGGGCAGTGCCCAAGAACAGTGACTCTTATTCGTGGTAAGAACTGCAACCTCTCACTGAGCATACTCACTACGCGCCCAAAACTGCCCTTGTGCCTCACAGTGGCATGATCAAG
Organism: Spilogale gracilis; assembly: GCA_004023965.1. NCBI lineage: Eukaryota > Metazoa > Chordata > Mammalia > Carnivora > Mephitidae > Spilogale > Spilogale gracilis. The sequence goes on from PITA01010188.1 coordinate 57,727, forward strand.
TAGGATGTTTAGCCCCATGGAAGTGCAAGCAGTAGTGATCACGGGACACACATAAGAAAGTGGACATGCGACTTGGGGAAAGAAGCTGGAAAAGAAAGCTTAGGGAGAAAGCTCACATCATGGGCAGCTGAAGCTAACCCCTGCAGCAGAACCCTGGGACAGTGTAGATAGGGGAAGCAACCAGCCCAGAGAGGCCAAGGTCACCCAGCATGACCCAGAGCCTGGCTCCCAGGCCGGTTTTTGGATTTGGACACGTTCCCTTAAGGGAGCTGTTCCTGGGGCCGGGAGCCCCTGTCTGCCCCACCTCAGGGCCATCTGCCTAAACCCTCACCCATTCCGATGTTGGGTTCCACTGCCCGCTGGCTGAAGCACTGGACAGTCGCCGCTGCTCCCGCCAAGCCTGGTCGGGCTCCTGGTCCCAGGGAAGGGGTGGGGGGGGGGGTAGAAGGAGTGAGGGTCAAGTGGGGGCGGAGGCCAGAGGAGCATCCCTGCTTCCCAGTCCCTCCCGTAGCCTGGAATCCAGGAGGCAATGAGGCCTCTCTACTGGCTCATGCTGGTGGGGGGCTCGCTCCCGACAGAGGGAACAGCCCAGCCCAGCACCCTTTGCCCTGGGCCCCAGGCCCTGCCCGACCCGGCCCAGCCCGGTGACAGGTTTAGGGCCAGGGGCTGACGGGGCTGGTCGGGTAAAGGCCAGCTCCACTCAGATAAGGCTGATGGATGAGGAGTCTGAAGGCCAAGGGCTTAAGCCTGGGACCTGTAAACAAGGCAGAAGTCTACTAAAGCAGCCCCCCGGATGTCCCTGGCACAGGGTTCCTGCCCTTTGCTATGGGTGACCCCGGAATGCACTGGCCCAGCCCAACCACAGAGGCCATAGAGAAAGGGAAGTCCCAACGTCACCCACCTCCGTGGTCGGGCTGCCACCCGCCGAGCTCTGCTGGGACACGGGCTCCAGGGACCGCAAGGTGCCGTCCTCTGACACCTGGGACTTTTCTGTCAGCTTGTCAATGCCTGGGCGTGGCAGGGGTGGGGGGCGGTGTGTGTGTTAAGACACCTGCCACAGGGCCCCTCCGGGAAAGCATCTGCAGTGGGACCCACGAGGTCCCCTTCTTTCCTCCACCCACTTTAGCTATGTCTGATCCCCACCCACATGCAGTTGTGAGGCCCAACGCCCCCCCCACACTCAGCACCAAGCTAGCCTTCCTGGGCCTCCCAACACCCCCTCCCCAACCCCTCAGCTTCCCAACTCAACGCATGCCCTGTGCCAGAGATGGGATGCCATCCCAGAGACCCTGCCCATCCCCCAACCATGCCAGTATCCACGCCCCCCTGCCACCTGCCAGGCCAGACCTGGGGTGGCCACCAGGCTTGTCTTGAGAGTGCCAGGCTCAGCGGGGGCAGCAGGGCGGGAGCCCTCCATGGAGGTGCCCTCCTGTGAGCCAGTTCGGGACAAGGGCTCAGGTGCCCGTCGGCGCCGCTGCAGGGCCTTGTGGATGGCAGGCGGGTCGGTGGGCAGGTTGGCCAGCTGGTGGAAGACGCTGCGCTTCCGGATGATGGCATACACCAGGTTGGAGTTGCCTGTAGGGAAGGAGCACGCCACACTTCGGGGAGGCCCCCTTGCCTCTTTCTCCACTTGGGCAGGTTTGGGGGAGGGGAAGTGTGGAGGACAGTGTGTCCAACTGGAGGCTGGAGAAGGGCTGGCACTGGGCCGTGTGCAGCTGTGGCTACACCGGGGCCTTATCTCATGGGAGAAGAGCTTCTGGGCGGAGCCCCCCCCCGATGCTGCTCCCCAGTACCTTCCAGGCCCCTTGCAGAGCTAACGCTGGCATAGTGGGGCAGGCCCAGCACGCAGAGTCCACACCAAGCCAGCTGTCCTGTACTTTGTGTCCCTGAGCCAGATCACCAGGGAGGAAGGACGACTTGGCCTGTGCCCCCACTGCCCATGTGGAATGCCCTCGACTCTGGGCCGTCAAGGCCCCATCCAGCAATCTGGTCCTGCCTCTCACCACACTGCCCTG
>PITA01010188.1:59841-73604 GCA_004023965.1 Spilogale gracilis
TTATGATGAAGCCCAGAGGTTATATGCCCACAGTCACAGAGCCACCCAGTGACAAGGCCCTGCGACACTGGCAGTGTGGCAGAGATAACACCCGTCAGGATCCTACTGCTCTGAGCTTCCCTTCCATCAGATGTAAGGCAACCTGTCCCGATGCGTGACTATCTGTTTAAACCCTCCTTCCATGCCTCCATCCCCAGCTGTGAGCTGCACGGGGTAGGGAGCATTCCACTTTGCTCTCCCCTGTAGCCCCTGCCCCGCAGCACTGGCTTGGTATGCAGTAGATGCTCAATAAATGCATGTTGAATGAATGGGGTTGGGCGGGGGCGGGAGAGGGCAGAGGGCTCTGCCCTCCTTAGACAGATGGGAAGGTGCATTGCCCATCCTAATTCCCACCCGAGGCCCAGCCGGGGTTCGGGCTGCCGCCTCACCGTCGAACTGGTACTGGATGATGTTGTTGAAGGCCTCCAGGAGGAAGAAGACCAGGTGGTGATTCTGGGCAGCAGAGAAGAGGAACCAGGTGGTGGAAAAGGCCTCCAGCAGGTGCAGCAGCTTATTGGCGGCCACCATGGACAGGCTCTTGAGGTAGGGGGACACTGCAGGGGAGGAGCCAGCTCACTCCTGGGCCCAGCCATCCCTGCGCCCGGCACACCCTCGGCCGGAGCAGGACACGATGCTCCCGCTGCCAGACCTCCCTGCCCCGTGCCTACAAAATCCCCCACAAAGCCTGGAAGACCAAGGCCTCCACACGGGCCACGGGCCATGCTCTGCAGAGCTCCAGGAGGCTGTGTGCCCCCCCCACCGCCATCCCTCCGCCCTGTGGAGAGCCACACCATTTACTGAGCCGCTCACGCATGGCATCTCGCCCACTCCTCCCCATGCTTCTGAAAGGGGGGCCGGCTGCTGAGGGAACCAGCCCCATTTCATAGATGAAGAAACTGAAACTCAGACAGGTTTGTAAACTCGCCCAGAGATCCCAGTTATAAAACGACTGGGCAGGGAGACAAACTCCGGATCTTTAAGTCTTTCTGGAATATCAAACTAGAATCACAATACTCTACACATAATCAGAAATCTATTTTTTGGCAGAGGGGGAGGGGGAATCTGAGGTGAGACGTGTGTGGACAGTGCGAAATCACACAGGGATCTGCGCACCTCCTTGTCTCTCCCTCCCTCACCAGGCTGGGGCAGGGACAGCATCTTCTTGGCCTTCTCGTTCACCGTGCTTTTCAGGGTCAGCTACACTTAGCCAGTGCACAGGGAAAATGTGTGAGATGGGCTCAGCGAGCGAAAGCACGGTTCCGGCCCCGGAGCTCACAGCGCAGAGCTCTATCCCACCAACTCTCGAGTCCAAACCGCTCCCACCCAGGACCATCCTCTCCAAAAGATGGCCACACTGAAGTCATCCGGCCTCAGCTCCCGGCACCCACCTTGCTGAGCCAGGCATGCCAGCCAGCCCGGGCCCCTCCCCTCAGAGGCAGCTGTCCCCAGTCCTCGCTGGAGGGCAGGGCACGTCCTGGCGCCCTGAGACCATGCCTTCCAAACCTGCGCCATCCAATACAGTAGCCACGAGCCACTGGTGGCCAGTCAACGCTTGAAACACAGCTAGTTCTGAGATGTGCGATGTGCCGCACGTGTGAAACACAACATTTTGAAGACTGGGTGTGAAAAAGAATGTAAAAACATCCCAGTAATTTTTACGGGGGTTCTATGTTGATATGATTGTAGTGTGGAATACGTAAAATATATTATAAAATTATTGTCACTCTTTCCTCCCTCCCTCCCTCCCTATGTGACTGTCCTCATACAGCTATTGGACTGGACTGTGTGAACCACGGCAGGTAGGCCTGCGGCCTGGCGCCACCTGGTGGTGATCACGGGAAAGGCGGGCTCCCAGCACCCCTACCGTTGACCACGATGGTGAGCAGGCAATCGAAGAGGGGCTGGAGCCGCTGGTGACCGCTGGTGATGATCTTGTGGAATACCTGCGCCAGGAGGCAGAGGGGTGGCTATGGGGTCCCCTCTCCCTCCAGAGTCAGCCAAAAGGATGTCCCCCATGCCCCCAGGTCCTGGCTGAGGGAGCCACCTCACCACGATGAGCAGGTCTGCGTGGGTACCGGTGAAGACTGGGATGTCCATGGGCACACGCACCGAGTAGGGCTTGTTCAGCCGCACCCCAAAGTTCCGCTCCCCACTCAGAAGCAACAGGATGAAGACTCCAATATGCATCAGGCCTACCCGGGCTGTAGCGTGGGGTATGGGAGAAGTCACCACACAGGGTGGGCTCGGTAGGAAGGAGTGAGGGCAGGGACCCATCTCGGGAGCCCTGGAAGAAGCCCCTCCTGGGAGGTCAGAGCCCCAAGCCTCAGCTCCTGGGAGGCAGTGCAGACTGGCCAGACCCGCCCCTCTACAAGCAGCCCCCAGGATCTTACGCCCATCCCAGCCTTACAGTGGTCTGCTCGGGCATCATTGAGGAAGTAGAGGATGGGGACCAGGATGTCCAGCACATCACTGCTCTTGAGCACGAAGAAGAGGAATTTCTGGAGGGAGGGAGGGAATGGGTGGGCAGGGTCAGAGGGGAGACCGCTCTGCCCCAGCCCCTCCCCATCCCGGGCCATCCAGACTAGCTGCTCCCCACCTCGGGGCACACCACGGCCCAGGCTGGCAGCCCACCTTATTGAAGTCACAGAGTTTCCAGAAGAGGACCAGCAGCTCCTGGTGGAACTGGATCTTCTTGGTGGAGTTGGGCAGGTAGGTCTGGAGCAGGGGGTTGGAGAGCAGCCGGGCTATGCCCTTGAGGATGAACTGGAAGTCCTGAGTGGGGGACAGCAGGGATCTGCCCAGTCCGGCTACCTTACAAATGCCTCCTCACTCCCCCTGAACCTGGTCCCACCTCTAGAGCCTGAAAGGCCCAGCTTCTGTCATCAACAGCTGTCCTGAGGCCGTCCCTCAGGAAGCCGAGTCCAGGGCAGGAGAGAACCCAGCCCCCACCCCAGACCACAGGCTCCCCCGTTCCTGAGCGAGGCTGCTCCTAGTGACCCACACACGCACCCACACCCTGAACCGGCCACTGCTGTGGATATCACCTGGACTCTGCGTGGACAGATGCCATCCCCCCACCCATCACCCCGTCACACCAGAGATGCACTCTACTATTCCCAAAGAGCTCTCACTTACTAAGCACCTGCTACAGCTAATCTTCCCAACAAGGCAAGGAAGCAGTTACTGTCTGCACATTATAGCAGCAGAAACCAGAGCTCTGGGAGCACAAGAACCTCCCCCAAGGTCACAAGACACACAAACTCAGACCTGCCTGGCCTCTAAGTCCACTGTTCTTCCTCTCACCAAAACCTGACATCAGAGCCACCTCCTCCTGGAAGCCTGCCCAGTTGTCCCCACCCAGTTGAGGCCATCAGCCCTTTTCTGCATCTCAAAACCCTCGAAGTTCTGCCATCACTATTTCACTTGGAGTGGTCAAGTCCACGGGGACCATGGTTCTTTCCTGTAGGGGTCAGGACTCCCCCGACCCCATCTCATCTCCATCCCCTCACCCCCCTGCAAGGCCATAACCATTGTGGCCGGTGGCCACTGAGCATCCACTGGAGGAAGAGCAGGTTCCACTCACCTCCTCACGATGGATGCGGGACAGGTAGTTCACAAACAGGTTCTCTGGTCCTGGAGGCTGCCGAGGGTGGAGCCTGGGATGAGCAGGTGTCTTCACCCCTTGCTCCTACCTTGGGCCTAGGCGGTGGCAGCAGTGCCCCTTCAGACATCCCCAGGCTCACCAGGAGGTGCCCACTGGGTATCCCTTGCCCAGCTCTACTAAGGAGAGTGCCCAGAGCCTGGCAGGGCCAGCCGCCCTCCCCGCCGCTCCCATCCTTACGTCCGTGTCATCCATGGCAGTGCCTGTCGTGGTGCCGTCCACGGTGGGGCTGGCGCTGGTGGCACTGTCATGGTCCAAGGTGACAATGAGCACCTGGGCAGCCTCCTCCACCAGGGGCTCCCGGTAGTCGGAGAAGAGCAGATGGTTGTAGGGGATCCCGTAGCCCACAGGGTCATAGGCACACACGGTGTTGAGGAGGGAGGTAAACAGGGGGAGGGCGTGTCTGCGGTGGGAGAGGAATGCGGCTGTGGAGACCACCGGGCCAGTTCTTGTCCATCCCCCAGGGGGCCACATGGGAGGGTCTGCTGAGCCACCCCCTCACTCGACAATGTCTCAGTGCGAGCCCCAGGCTGGGAGCCTAGCAACCAAACCAGGCTCATCCCTTCCTGGGGAAAAGAGACCTCTCTTTGTCCTGGCCTGCATCGGGGACCCAGGCCAGGCTAGGCCAAGGGCAGAGGGATTTATACCAAGAGTTGGGCAGCCAGTTATGTGGGAAATCATGTCCAGGCCCCCTAGATCTTCCCCCCAAGGGTTAAAGCCTATTAAAAACAAATAATAACAGTGGGGCGCCTGGGTGGCTCAGTTGTTAGGCATCTGCCTTCGGCTCAGGTAATGATCTCGGAGTCCTGGGATTGAGCCCTACATTGGGCTCCCTGCTATGCAAGAAGCCTGCTTCTCCCTCTCTTTCTCCCCCTGCTTGTGTTCCCTCTCTGGCTCTGTTTCTCTGTCAAATAAATAAAATCTTAAATAATAATAATAATAATAATAATAATAATAATAATAATGGACTCCTGGGTAGCTCAGTCCCTAGGCGTCTGCCTTCAGCTCAGGTCATGATCCCAGAGTCCCGGGATCGAGCCCCACATGATTATGTTTAGAGCAGTTTTAAGTTCACCACAAAATCATGAGGAAGGAACAGAGAGCCTCCCCCATTACTGACATCCCTCAGCAGGGCGGCTCGTGTGTTATAGTTTACATTAGGGTCCCTTCAGGTCTCTGAGGGGCCGGTGCCCTCCCCTGGGGCTTCAAAGCAGGGGGCTAGAGTCCCCAGGGTGGGGTGGGGCCTCCCCTCAGGGAGGAGAGCATGTGCTCGATCACCCAGTTCCCCGGCCAGACTGACATCAGTCAGATATCTGTAAGATGTCAGGGTTCAAGCTCCTTGTCTTACAGGCAAGGAAACTGAGACCCAGAGAGGTTAAGTGAGTGGCAAAGCAGGGCCACTTGCCTGATGACACTGGTGAGAGAAAAAAACAAAAAACTCTAGGCGGCTTTGGACTGCGGGTGGTGGAGGGAGTCGCCTCGCCTCCCTTCTCTTCTTGGCACAGAGAGGGGCTGGGAAGAAGGCCAGCAAAACCTGAAGTACCCGGCATGCCATGTGGGAATGAGAGACTGGAAGGAAGACAGTGAGCCAGGACCCTCAAGGGGCATTAATTCCGGTGCCACCTGCACGGCTGGAACATGCATAGGTGCTTTACACACCCAGTGCCCCCCATGTGACACCCCCAGAGCCCAGGAGCGCCCCCGTGTGGGCCAGGCTTCTCCACCCTTCAGGGTGCTCCTTATGCCTCTCCCTACCCACTCTCTACACTGCCCTGCCCCGAGATAAGCCACAGAGAGCTACTGAGAGCTTCAAATGTGGCTGGTCTGAAGTGAGATGCATTGTGACTGTAAACTACACAATGGATTTTGAAAACTTCGCATGAAAAGGTAATGTAAAGCATTTGGTGTATATTGGGTTAAATGAAATAGTAAAATGAATTTCACCTGTTTCCATTTTACTTTTCCATGTCACTGCTAGAAGTATCAACTTATGTCGACATCAGCCTGTGTGGCTTGCATTACGTTTCTGTTGGACAGCACAGCTCTGGATGGAGGACCCAGGTAGGGGGTCAGTCACCCAGGGCCCCCCAGGGGGCCATTGGACTTCTAGGGTCTAACATGTGGCTGTTAAGTTACAAGCCATCACCACGGGGGGGCAGCACTTCCCCCTCAACTAAGGGGGTGGCCGCGGCCTCTGGGGCTGCCAGGAACAAGGAGAATGGAAAGAAAGGCCAGGGGCCCCTCACCTGTTCTCCGTGGAACAAAAGAACTGCACCCACGGGTTGGTGCCGCCACTGTCCGGAGCTGGGGGCAGGTACATGGCCTCAGAGAAGCATGTCAGCAGCAGTTTCAACAGCTCCATCCTTGGGGAGGGGGATTATGGCAGGGGGCTCGGTACCTGAAGACCTCCATTCTTCTCTAGGAGGGTATGCCCACCCTGCCCAGTCCCAGCGCAAGTCCATGAAACGGAATGACCCATTTTATCCTGGGCAGGCGGCTGCAGGGTCACGAGAGGACAGGGTCTCTGAAAGACCCCACTCACGGTTCCCTCTCTGAGCCAGGGAGTCGGGGGCCAGGCCTGGAGCCCAGCTACACTGTGGGCTCAGGCAAAGCTCACCGGTTCACGTCGTGGGTGTAGTTGGGCTGGGGGGAGTGAGCAAAGCCCACGCCAGCCTCCCAGATGTATTCACAGCTGTCCAAGGAGTGCACGTCCTCCGCTGAGTCCTGGGGACATGGTTTCGGGAGTGATTAGGCTGGGGGCGGCCAGCCCAACCCCCCCCCCCCCCGGCCCACTGTCATCCCTGGGGGCAGAGACCCTCATACTCTCCTAAAGACAGGCCCTCAAAATGTCTCGGGTGATAATGCACAAGGAAAGAAACAAATGTTCTCAACCTCTTGAAAGCTTATTTTTCTTCTCTGGTTCTTTTACTTGCTCAGTCCAGCTTGGGACAGGGAGAGAGAGATAGGGAGGAGAGTAGAACTGGGCGCACCTGGAGGTGCGCGGGGTGGGAGGCAGAGAACACTAAAGTTTGAGTCCATGGGCCCACAGGAAGTAAGCAGGCCAGACCTCCTGTGTCCAAGCCCCACACCCCTACCCGCTGCCCAGGCGAGGACAATGGGTGCTTGTGCCCAGACTCCCGGATACAGGGGCAGGGCCAGGCACCAGCTGGCTCCTCTCCAGACTTGCCCAGCTCTCCCAGAGAGCCCCTGCCCCCGCTGGGGGCCTGCCTAAGGGAACCCCAACCAGCCCTAACCCAGGACCAGAGCCCTCCCCAGCCTAGGGGTGGGAGATTGGGGGGCTCTCACCACAGTGCTCCTTCGGTGGCTCTGGACAGTGAAATCTGGACAGAAGAGGAGGTCGGCAATGGCCAGGAGCAGGGACTCAGCGAGGGGCCGGGCGTTCTCATCGTCATCGTCGTCTCCCTGCGCAGGATACAGCACACAGGCTGCTCCAGTGGCTGCTGGCCGAGGGGAGGTGGCCCCAGGGCCTGGGGGTTGGAAGGGGGCTGTATCTGGGCCCAGGCAGGCTCCCATGGGCAGAGGGATGAGGGAAGAGGCAGAAGGAAAAGGAAGTAGATTGCCAACCACCCCCAACCCCCTAAGGCAGAAGGAGGCCAGAGCAGGAGCGGGGCTGGGACCTGGGAAGAAACCTCCCCACACACTGGAAAGAGCCAGGCCAGGCTGAAAATTCTAGAGCCTTGGGCCTGCTGGGAATCACTGGGGTCCTGCCCTCTGCCAGTTGCCAGAGATAAACCCAGGGAGGGAGAGTGCCCAGCTGCCCTGCCTCTATGTCTGTCCAGCTGAAGGGGCAGACACCCATCGGGGAGATGACCCCCGCCTCGGCTACAACCCCCATTCCCCTTCCCCTGTGCTTCCGAAACCCCACAAGAGATTTGGAGGAATGGAACGGGCCCTGAATGGGTTCCCTCCCTGTCACCACATTCTTCCCACCCAACCCTCAGCCAGGCCCACAGACCCCTGCTCGCCCTGCCCCGGGCACTGTGGACCAGAAGAAGCCCCTCCAGTCAGGGTCCTCAAAGATGTAGGGCAGCACGCGAGTGAGCAGCCGGCTGCAGTTCAGGACTATCTGCTTCTCCTTCTCCGAATGGCAGCCGCTCTCAGCTCCCTGCACCAGCTTCTCCACAGCCTGCGGGGACAGGGTAGGAGTGGGCACCTCACGCTCGTGGTCAGGATGGGCACCCCTCACGCTCGTGGTCAGGATGGGCACCCCGGGCTTTCAGAGGGGGACTGGCAGACAGGGTCCGCCAGCCCAGGGGGACGGGAAGTGGGTCAGAGAGCAGACTAGAGCATCACCCAGAGAGCCCAGACCGCCGCTCACTGGCTGAGACCTTACGAAGCGACCACTTGTCAGAGTCTGTAAAATGGTGACATTAGCAGGACCCACCCCACACGGTGAGCTGAACGAGATGATGCGTGGAAGCCCTCACAGAGGGTGGCTGCCAGGATCACCTCCCCCCCAGAGCCCAGCCAGTAGGGACAAGTGGGTAAAGCCTGGGGACTGCCCAGACCCGGACAGGTGGGTTGTCAGGGAGGGGGGACCTGCCGTCTGGGCCCGCAGGGCTGAGCCAGCTTCAGCCTCCCCAGGGAGGGTAGGACATGGCTCGGCAAGGAGGGGCAGCGAGGGGCCGGGCACCTTCTGCTCACCTTGTAGCATAGAGTGGCCAGATTGGAGGGTGACTCCTCCCGCACAGCCCGGATCTCTGCCGCCGGCACCAGCGCAAAGACATCCTGCACTGAGGTGGCCGTGTCTGCCCAGAACTGGTCCCAAAAGGCATCATCGGTGGCTTCCACAGGCTGAGGGAGGGGGCAGTGTCCAGAGTTGTTATACGGTCTCTTGCCAACAGGCCCACAGTTTGCCCAGTCTGGAGACAAAGGAGCCCTAAAAGGGAAGCCATGGCCCCCCTATTCCACCCCTGCTGGTGCCCAGGGGCCCTCCCATGGCAGGGTGGGGACATCCTTCAGCCACCGTGAGCCCCCGCTGGTAGAGGTAGGCTGGAGACACTTGGCATGGATGTCAGAGGTCAGCCAAAGCCTAACTCCGTCCCCGAGGGACAGGGTAACTCACCATCCTCCTCTGGCCAGGCCTCCCTACCCGGGGACCTCCCCAGGCGGTGCAGCTCGGTCAAGTGCCTGGGGGCCAGGCTCAGATTGTGCCCCTCCCCGAAGGAAGAAAAGGCAATGTGTGCTCACTTCACCTAAGCCCAGCCTCACCGTCCCCCCTTGGCCCCAGCTCCTACCCTCTCCCTGCGCATCCAACAGATGCCGTAGCTAAAGGAGCCAACCCCCACGGCTCTCTGCCTGCACCTGCTCCTCCCAGTGCCCACTGCCAGTGCTGCTGTTCAGGCCACTCTTGCCAAGGCCCCAGCTCCAAATTTATGTCCTCACCCTGCCTCCACACCGCCTCCAGCCCGCGTCTGAGGCACAGCACGAAAGGCATTGTTCCCTCTACAAAGGCCTTCGGGGCTCCCCGCCACCTGCAGGATTGGGCCAGACCACACATGCACACGTGTGTGCACACGGATGCACACATACACATTGCCCGTGAGCACACAGACACCTGTATTTATCACCCTTACAACACAACGTTGTCACCACTCTCTTTACCTTTGTTTGGACTGGTTACTCTTCCCCGCAGGCCCACCCTTCTAATGCATTCCTAAGTCCTACCAGTCCTATAGAGGCCGTATGCTGTAAGCACACTTTTGCCTTTTGAATCATCCAGGCAGTGGCATAAGGAACCAATTTGAATCATAAATTCCACTTCTAGAAATCCTTCCTAAGGAAATGATCAGAGATGTGCACATAGAAGGAGGTTCACTGACGTGTTATTGTCTTTTTTTTCTTAAAGATATTATTTACTTATTTGACAGAGAGAAACACAGCTGGAGAGGGAACACAAGCAGGGAGAGTGGGAGAGGGAGAAGCAGGCTTCCCACCGAGCAGGAAACCTGATGTGGGGCTTGATCCCAAGACCCTGGGATTATGACCTGAGCCCAAGGCAGATGCTTAACGACTGAGCCCCCCAGGCGCCCCTGTGTTATTGTTGATAATCATGAGAAGTTGGAAGGAACCTAAATAACCAGAAGCAGGAAACATTCAAAAAGTTAAGGCCCTGGGGTGCCTGGGTGGCTCAGCCATCAAGCGTCTGCCTTCGGCTCAGGTCATGATCCTGGGAGTCCCGGATCCACCCCACATCGGGCTCCCTGCTGGGCGGGAAGCCTGCTTCTCCCTCTCTCACTCCCCCTGCTCGTGTTCCGTCTCTAGCTGTGTTTCTCTCTGCCAAATAAATAAAATCTTAAAAAAAAAAAAAAAGTTAAGGCCCTTTCATGGAACAGAATATTATGCAACCACCAGAGCCATGTTGCCAAAGACTACTGATGAATGAAAAACACTCCCGGTACAACCTTATGTGAAAAAGATAATCCATGACACTAACTACACGATGGCCATGATCTTTGCTAAACTGTATAGTCATGAAAGCCCGGAGGAAAATGACAGGATGCTCACAGCGATTATCTCTCTGGGTGGCTTTTATTTTTTTACTTATATGTTTCTGCAAGCACATATATTACTACTTTTCCCTTTTGAATGTTCACCTGCTAAGAGGCCAGGGTGCCCAAGACACTCTTCTGAACAGCAGCTCCTGCAAGAGACCCCAGGTGCCCCATCGACTGGCCGCCTCCCTTCTCTGGAAGGGTCGATACAAGAGCTGCTACCCCACACAAATCCACACATAGTAGGCCCTACTCTGACCATCAGGGAAAAAAAAATATATATATATATATATATACACACACACACACACACACACATATATATATACATATATATAATTTAAAAATAACACTGTTCTGGAGTGCCTGGGTGGCTCAGTCAGTTAAGAGTCTGCCTTCGGCTCAAGTTATAATCCCAGGGCTATGGGATCAAGTCCCACCTGGGGCTCCTTGCTTGGTGGGGAGCCTGCTTCTCCCTCTCCCTCTGCCTGCTGCTCCCCCGCTTGTGCTTACTTTCTCTATCAAATAAATAAATAAAATCTTTAAAAATAATAATAATAATTGTTCTCTGAAGCCCCTTCTTCCCAGAATTCTCCCAGAGCTCTGGACCGACAGGCTTGCTCCCACCCTGGAACCCAGCTCCTCGCCCTCAGTCACTCATCATAGGTCCTGACTCCAAGGGTCTCAATGCACTTGCCTTAAGGCCCCACCGGCCCTTCTTCCCTGACCCTGCGGTCGCGGCCAATGGCCGATGCGCAGCCATATTTGCTCTGGGACCAGCGATCATTCGTCCTAGAGACCCCTTCAACCCAGTCACTGGGCAGGCCTGAGCACCAGTGGGGCTGTCTAAACGCAAGGCTCACTTTGAAAGCCTCCCCAAGGTCTGTGTAATCTTGTCCACTCCCCAAGCAATGCCCCCCCTCCAGCTACAGGGCAGCAAGTGCCATGGCCTGCAGGACAGGCCTGTACCAGGGCCTCCTGGGTCTCAGAACTGGTAGAGCAAGTTAGCTGGGAGAGAAGAACAAAGGCCAAAGGAGGGGCCTAGGACTAGGGTTTGCTGGCCTCATCCAAGGCAGCCCTCTAACAGTCCCTGGGGTCAAGGGGTATCACCTCCCAATGTGGGTGGCCAGGGCTGGGGTGGGGAAGGACATCCGAGAAAACCTGGGAGCATCTGTGGGAAGCTCCCGGTCTCTGACAGTTTCCCCCCTTCCCTGGAAACCACTACCTCTTTAAAGGGGCAAAAAGTCATCTGAGCACCAGAAGACTTGACTTCTTCCTAAGTCATCAGCAAGTGTCACCTAGGGCCTGAATTCCAAACGAGAGACACTTAAAAGGAAACTCAGGAGGCCCCAGACTAGCCCAGCCGAGAAGCAGAGTCCCAGCTCTCTAGCTCCCACTATGGCCCAGATGCTTCAGCTTGGTGCTGGTCACCTGGCTATCCCAGGCTAGCCTGACGCTCCACGTGCTGGCCCCTTGGGCTTCTGAGGGGAGAAACATGGCTCAGCTCCTGTCCCAGCTACCCAAGCTGGGCCCCACACAACCCAAGGCAGCTTCTTAAAATCCAAGCCAGTTTGTTTGAGAAGAGTACTTTTGCCACAGATGGGATGGACCATGCCACCAGGACACAGGGACTGAGCCACCCTGATGTGAAAACAGATATTCTTACCCCAGCTTCGCCAGCACCTGCTTAGGCCAGACCCCCCCACCAGCTTGGGAGCCCAGCTGTATCTTTTGAACTTTCTTCGGGCTGAGGGGGAACAAAGGACCATAGTGCTCTAGCCTGCTATGGGTGAGCTCTTCAGGAGGACTGTGTTACACAGCATTCCCACACACACACACGTGCACACATGTACACATGGACCCACCGGTTCTCACCCGGCCTACAGCTTAGAGTCTCCAAAAAAGGCAGGATCTAAGAGAGGGTCCCACTCACACCAGGAAAGGTCCAGGAAACACAGCCCAATCTGCTAAGCCTCAGGACCAGGGTCAGGCCTAGGCAAGGGCAGGAAGAAAACAGGATGCAGCACAGGAAGGCAGGGAAGGCCCAGCAGTGAAGGGCCAGGCCACAAGAAAACATTCTGGGTCGGCTTGTCTGCTGCCCAGAGCAAACATGGCCTGGGTCTGAGACCAGAGGACAACCTGCGGACAGCTGGCCTGAATCTCCTTGGAGACACTGAGTGGCAAGGTCTGGAACGACCATCTGAAATCCGGACTTCACTCTTCTCTGCCCAAGCCAGGTCACTACACAGGACAGGCGGCTTCAGGGTCTCTCCCTCCAGCCAGCCCAGGTCCCTTCCCCTCTGCAGGGCCGCTGCGGTCCTGGTTCCTGTCCTCCACTGGGAAACGGGACAGCACCATCTCAGTCAGCTCCGTAACAAGGCTGCAGCAAGGCAAAGCTGGAGGCACACAGTATTTTGGGGAGAGGGCCAGTGCAGGTAGGAATCTAGTCCACGCAGATCCTTTGGGACCCGGCTGAGCTAGTCCTGCTGGCCTGGCAAAAAGGACCCTGCCACTGAGCCAACAGCTCTTAGTTCATTCCTCCAACAACGTGTTTCCTTCCCCAGGTAGGTAAACATGGGAGCCTCCTTCTTGCCTCTCCCTGCGTCCTCACATTGAGGGACTGGCCCACCTGCAGCCCACAGACCTAGAAGCCCCATCCCAAAAAAGCCAAGTGCTAGAACTAACCAGGAGTCATCAGGGAAGCAGCGAGAAGCAAAGTCTGGTTCCTATCAAACGCCTCTGGGCTGGGATTGGACTCTCCAGAAGCCTGGGCATTTGCCAGGCACCTGACCTTTCTCTTGTGCGAACAAGAGAGAGTAGGCGCAGAGATCTGGCCTCTGGAGCTGTGATCAGCTGGCTGTGGGAAGACGGATCCCTCAGTCCCACTCTAACTGCCAAGAGCAAGAGAGAGCCCTGGGGGTAAGGGTAAGAGAAAGTCCCAGATGGCAGGAGGGCCTGACTCCCTTGAAAGTGGGGGACCTAGGGAGTCAGGGCTGGGCGTCTCTGTGGCCAAAGCAACGTGGTTCAAGGGAAATGGGCAGAAGGGGTAGGCAGGGAAAGAGACAGGGTCCTGGGTGTTGGGGGAAAGGCGGTGACCTCTGTGCCACTTGTGAACTTGGGGGAGTGTACTGGCTGAAGACACCCCCAGACCCCACATTGGCCAGTCAAAGACAACCTGGAGGGTTCTCAGCCCTTAGCCAGAGAACAGAGGGTACCTGAAAACATAGCCATCCCCACTGCTGGGCCTCAGAGGAGGAGCCCCCTGGAGGGTGGTCCCCAGCTGGGAAACTGGACTCCACGGGCCTGGGAACAGGTCCCTGTGCTAGGTTGCAAGGCTGCTCGCCACACTTTGCATGTTCTCAAGAAGACCTGGGCCTTCCCTGGCTGTGGCCATCCACCTGGGCCCAGGGAGGCCGCTGCCACCGCACACCAGCTGTTTCCCGGACCCAGTAGGCGCCAGCTCGGCTTTGTTTGCATTGAATCAGCCGGGTCTTTGCGTCCAGGAATCTCGGGCACCCAGGGCCTGGGAGGGGACCAGGGAGGTGGAT
>PITA01010189.1:0-41816 GCA_004023965.1 Spilogale gracilis
AACCAACTGAGCCACCCAGGCGCCCCTCATCATGCAGTTTTTATTATACTTTAATATGCATAATGTTATATTTTTTTTGGATGTCAGCATTATTACATGAATTTAAAAGTTTTGTGCTTTGACTTTTTAGAGTGAACATTTCAGTTCATGTATTAATCTTCTTTTTAATAAAGAGCTTCTTAGAAGCTTTTCCACAGCTGAAAATAATTAAATCCTCTCATAAAATTGAAGTGCACAAATTCCTCAGTAATACAAATAATTATTCTACAGATGACAATGTGTAGAATCTTGCCTTCTTAAATTCCAGGTGTTTCTGAGGTAAGACTTACTTTAATCAGGTTAAGCTCTTCATAATTTAAAGTCAGATTTACATAGGTAAAGTGAATGGCCCCTCCTCGAAAAATAAGTATATGAAGAAACCCCCCTGTTTCAAATTTATATAAATGCTTTTAAGCATCTTAGAACAGAAGTGCACTATTTTTCAGCGAATGGTATCAAGATGATAAAAGAATATGATTTATTTCTCTCATTAAATATGTTACTTTATGACTACTTTAGTTGCATTTTCATCGGTTCACTTTAATCATTAAATGTAAGCTATAAGAAAACATGTCCTTTTAAAGGTCAATTATTTAAATTTTCAATAATCTATGAATCCCTTCAGTTTTAAATATTAACCCTTAACACTTACAAACTGAAGATGATTAGCATTTTCTTTAGAAGAAAACTATTCACATCACCGATTTAGATTAATTTTACTTGAAGTGTGTGCTTTATGTAATTAACTACTTATTCATCAGTAATTATTCAGATGTCCCCCAATTTTTTTGTTTATTTATTTTCAAGTAATTGCATCGCCCAATGCGGACCCCAAATTCATTACCCCAAGATCAAGAGTGTCATGCTTTCCCAACTGAGGCACCCAGGTGCTCCTATTTGTTTATTTTTTTTAATTTGCATCCAATTAATTAACATATAATGTATTATTGGTTTCAGAGGTAGAGGTCAGAGATTCATTAATCTTATGAATTATATATCACATACCCTTCCAAATTTTTATGATACATTAATGGCACTTAAAAAAACAAAACTGAAAGAGGTGAAGGGGATTAGGAGGTCCAGACTTCCAGTTTTAAAATAAATAAGTCACATAGATGAAAAGTACAGCATAGGGAATATAAACAATAACATTGTAACAACATTATTACAATGATGTGACAGATCACAACTATACTTATCATGGTGAGCACCCAGCAGTGTAGAGAAGTGTCGAATCACTATATTGTACACCTGAAACTAATATAACATTTTATATCAATAATAAAATTTTTTTCAACAAAATGATACCAATTCTGACATTGGTTCTGGGGCCATTATTTTTGGTTTTAAAATGGTTCTTAATTTCATATAATAAGAGTTTTTTTTCATATTTAGTATATACATGCTATCAATGACTAAAACAGTCTGAAGAACATTACTTTAATTTTTTTTGGTTGGAAAATAAAGTGAATGATGATAGGGAGTTTACATGATAGTGTAAGTCAGCACTTTTTCTCATACCTTCTTTTTTTCTTACAGAGGTATGCCCACAGTTCAGACATGGGTCTGCTTTTACCTTTTTTATCTTATTCCTTTGAAGGCATGGGGCAGGGAGCATACCTGACTATCTATAGTATAGTCATTAAAGTTTCCACTTATGGAGTACCTGGGTGGCTCAGTCCTTAAGCGTCTGCCTTCGGCTCGGGTCATGATCCCAGGGTCCTGGGATTGAGCCCCACATTGGGCTCCCTGC
This sequence comes from Spilogale gracilis, assembly GCA_004023965.1. Classification (NCBI taxonomy): domain Eukaryota; kingdom Metazoa; phylum Chordata; class Mammalia; order Carnivora; family Mephitidae; genus Spilogale; species Spilogale gracilis. The sequence continues at coordinate 1,793 of PITA01010189.1, forward strand.
TCAGCAGGGAGCCCGCTTCTCCCGCTCCCACTCCCCTATTTGTGCTCCCTCTCTTGCTGTGTCTCTGTCAAATAAATAATCTTTAAAAAAAAGTTTCCACTTAAACTATATAATTGAGGACATGTGATCAAAATTTCTGTCATTACCAATCAACTCATGTGTCCTTTCTAAAACCTGAAATCCAGCTCCTCTTTGTTTTAGTCCCTAATCCCTTGTGTGGCCAAATCAAATGTCCTGTGAAGAAAGACTTGCCATAAGCTCTGTGTCCAGAATGCCACTATTTCAATAAATAGATGACTGAATGAATGGAAAAATAAACTGATGCCCAGACAAAGCAGAATATGGAAACTTACCACGATAAAGAAGGACATTACATAATGAACAAAAGGTCAGTTTTCCAAGAAGACGTAACAATCATTAACACATAAGTGCTCTTGACAGATATCACAATACATGAGGCAAACACTGATTGAACTGCAAGAAGAAATAGATGAAATTCTCATTATGTGGAGACTTCCACACCTCCCTATCTGTAGTTGACCACTCCAAGGCAGAAAATCAGTAAGGACAGAGTTGAACTCAAAAACACTAAGGATCATGGGGCGCCTGGGTGGCTCAGTTGGTTGGGCGACTGCCTTCGGCTCAGGTCATGATCCTAGAGACCCGGGATCGAGTCCCACATCGGGCTCCCTGCTCGGCGGGAAGCCTGCTTCTCCCTCTCTCACTCCCCCTGCTTGTGTTCCCTCTCCGGCTGTGTTTCTCTCTGTCAAATAAATAAAATCTTAAAAAAAAAAACCAAAAAACAACCCACTAAGGATCAACTGCATCTAATCAACACTTCTAGACCTTCATCCAACAAGAGCAGGTTGCATGTCCTTCTAAATCTCCAATGGGGCATGTACTGATACAGACCAGATACTGTAAAACATACTTTAAAAGATTTAAAAAAAATATCAATCATATGAAGACTGCTCTCAGAATATAATGGAATTACACTCAAAATTTTGAATAACAAAAAAATAGCTAGAAAACTCCCCAATATTTAGAGATTGAAAAGCATACTTGTAAATAACACAGGGTTCAATAAGAAATCCCAAGGGAAATTACAAATGTTTTGAAATAATGTAATAAAAATATGGCTTATGAAAATTGGTGGGCTATAACAAAAGCACTACTTGGAAATTTATGGCCTTGACAACATATATTAGAAAAGAAAGATCTATAGTCAATGATCTAAGAATGTACCATAAGAAAAAAGAAATAGAAAACTAAATACAAAAGAAGCACACACACCAAAAAAAAGCTTTATTTGTAATTACCAAAAAATGGGAAGCAAGTAGGATATTCTTGAATATGTGGTTGGAAAAACTGAGTGGTACATCCATGCAGTGGAATATTATTCAACAGTAAAATGAAAAAAAAAAAAAACAGTAAAATGGATGAACCATCAAGCCATGAGAATACACACACACACACACACACACACACACACACACACACACAATAAAAACCCTTAAGCCTAGATTCTTTGACTTTGTTAGACACAGAATCCAGGTGACGATCCATATATTCTATATTTCCTACAGTAAAACATTCCGGCAAAGCAAGACTGTAGAGATAGTATAAAGATCAGTGGTTCTCAGGGGTGGGGGGAAAGAGGGATGGATAGGCAGAGCACAGGAGAGTTTTAGGAGAATAACTCCATTCTGTATGACACTGTAGAGGTGGATGTATGGGATTTGTCAACCCCTACAACTATACAACACAAAAAAGTGAACTCTAATTATTTACAGACTCCAGCCAATTGGTTCTTAAGTTTTAACGAATGCACCACACTAATCCAAGATCTTAATACCAAGAGAAATTTTGTCAGGGGTTAAAAAGATTATATGAGAATTCACTGTACTTTCTGTACATTTTTTTCTATAAACCTAAAACTACTCTAGAAAATAAAGTCTTCTTAAAAAGAAAAAATATTCCTTAAACTGTAACTTTAAAGGTTTTACCTCAGAAAGTTGATCTAGCCAACATGATTAATTTTTTGATGTAGTGTTCAACAATTCATTAGTTGTGTATAACACCCAGTGTTCATCAATATGTTGACTAACTGAACATAATAAAACAATAAAAATAAAGCATGATTTGAAAAGCTGACTTAAAATTGGAGGGGAAGGATAATGAATGAGTAAACTTCGGTCAATTCTGTATTGCTCCTTTCTCAAAATTTCTTAACAACCACAGGCTTTTTGGAGAGGAGGAGGAAAGGAATATGGAAAGCTTGATATAGCTTGAAAGAACCTAGAGAAAAATGGGTAAAAACCGCACAAATTTGGCAATTAAAAGTCAGCTATAGGTTAACTAAAGCTAAAAGATTATAAGCTTTAAAGCATTGGTCATATTTTGAAATAAAATCTCAGTTTGGAAATTTAAAGAATAATTAATACTACTAATTTAAGAAATCACTGTATCAGAAAATACATTTGAACATTCAGAAAATAGAAATGTAGCCCAAGTGAGAAAGAATCAGGATGAAGCTCTTCCTGAAGATATTTTCAGCAGCAGTGAGGGTGGTAGTACCTGGATTTCTTTCCCACGTAACAGTTTACTAACTAGCTGACCTTTGAAAATTATTCAAAATTTCTAAGGCTCAGTTGCTTTCCATAAAATGGGAGGAGTGGTATTACCAACTCTTGGAGACATTTGAAGCTTAAATGAAACAGTACATATAAAATGTTGAACACGTTCTTATTTTTAGTAAAAGTCAATAAAATTTGTTATTATTAGTAATATATTGTCATGAGTATTCTTTTGAGTATGTCTCCCTCCCCCATGATTTCATGAGAAGAAAGGATCACCATCTACAGACGAAGTAGTTAGCAAGGTTTTACGAAATGATCAGTACTGATTATAACAGAACTAGTGTATTAGGTATATAACTTTGATTTTCTTTAAGATTTGTTTATTTGAGAGAGAGTGCACAAGTCAGGAAAAGGGCAGAGAGGGAGAGAGAATCTCAGGCAGACTCCCTGCTAAGCGCAGAGCCCAATGTGGGGCTTGATCCCATGACCCTCAGATCATGACCTGAGCCAAAATCAGCAGTCAGATGCTTAACTGACAGAGCCATCCAGGTGCCTCCAGATTTGATTTTTTTTAAGTCAAATGTTTTACTTGAACTTAACCTGCATGATTTTTAAGAATAGCGGTTTCTTATCAAATTGCAAACATTCGGGGCGCCTGGGTGGCTCAGTGGTTTAAAGCCTCTGCCTTCGGCTCAGGTCGTGATCCCAGAGACCCGGGATCGAATCCCACATCGGGCTCCCTGCTCAGCGGGAAGCCTGCTTCTCCCTCTCTCACTCTCGCTGCTGGTGTTCCCTCTCTCGCTGTGTTTCTCTCTGTCAAATAAATAAATAAAATCTTTAAAAAAAAAATAAAAAAAATTGCAAACATTCATGATTTTTAATTTCTTACTATCCATGACAGTTTAAACACTAATAGATACATACTTAAATTTCATCTTTAGTTTGGCTTAATTTCAAACTTACAGAAAAGTTTCCAAATAGTGCAAAGAATTTCCAAACCCTTTCCCTCAGAATTCTCAAATGTTAACATGTGACTACATTTGCTTTATCCATTTTCTCCTTCTCTCTGCACATGTGTATGCATGCAATATTTCTGAAATGTTTCAAAGGAGATTGCATATGTGATGATCCTTCTTCCCTAAATAGGTCCCTGCATATTGCCTAAAAGCAAAGCATTCTATCAAAACCACAGTATAATCACCAAACCCAGGAAATTAGCGTTGATACAGTACAACTCTCTAATATACCGACCTGGTCCAGATTTTACCAATCATCTCTGGAATGTCACTTACAGACAAAACCCAAAATGATTGGTTTCACTCGGTTGTCATGGCTTAGTTTCACTTAATTTAGAAGGCTTTCTGGGTCTTTCTATATTTTAATATGCTAATATTTTACAAGAACATTAGACACATTTTGTAACATGTCTCACCGTTTGGGTTTGTCTGATGTTTTCTCTGATTACATTCGGGTTACGTACTTGTGGCAGAAATACCGCAGAAATGATACCAAGTTTTCCTTAGTTCATCCATTCGGTAGGCAAATGCTGTCAATCAACCCCGTGACCATGGTGTTGATTTTGATTATTTGGTTAAATAATGCAGACCAGCTTTCCCCATGGAAAAGTTAATATTTATCTTCTGTTGCTCTGTGTTCTTCTGTCATTAAATATTTTGATGTTGTAAAAATCTTGTGCTCCTCAAACTATCAGCCACTCATTTTAGCATTAATTGATGATTCTTTTTTTTTTTAAGATTTTATTTATTTGAGAGAGAGAAACACAGCCAGAGAGGGAACACAAGCAGGGGGAGTGAGAGAGGGAGAAGCAGGCTTCCCGCCGAGCAGGGAGCCCGATGTGGGGCTTGATCCCGGGTCTCCGGAATCATGACCTGAGCCGAAGGCAGTCGCTTAACCAACTGAGCTACCCAGGCGCCCCATTAATTGATGATTCTTAACAATGCCTAAATCTGTTATTGTAATATCATCTATTGATATTACTTTAGTTGAATGTATCAGTCATTGAATAGTAGTGCCCTCATGGATGGGCAGAGCCAGAAAGGGTCATCATTTCACAAGTCAGCAGACGTGAATGCCCAAGTTCTCAGTATAGCCAAAGCCATGAGTCTTGCCATTGGCAAGAGAACCAGGTCCATCACACCTGTGTTTGAATGGTGATATTATCACTTAGTAACCATTTGTCTTCATGCAAAATACTTAACTAATTCTCAGGGTGTTTTTTTTTTTTTTTTGGTTCTATTCAAGAGGAATAAAAACATGTCTCATAGGTTTTTCTTTTTAGATAAGATACTTTAAAGAACTTAGAAGGCATTACTTATATGTAAATATGATAGCTACTTTTTTCTTCTAAGTTTTATTCACACTTAGAGAAATTCCACTCTTACACCTGTCAGTCAAAGATACAGTGTTGCATTGCATACTGCATGAGACACCTGTTACTTTCACATTTATTTTAATCAGAATGGCAGAACGTGATTATCAAGAATGAAAAAGGAAGTGTGTTTCAATCCAGTTATTCCATTCAACGTCCCATTCTTCAGCACAGATTTCTCTGCTTAATTGAAGTCACACGTTTTGAATTGAATCCAAACACCGAACTGGATTCCAGAGGATGTTTACATATCTTGCTGTTCTTACCTTTACTCTGGCTTCTCAAGATGTTTTCGTGATATATTTTCAGAATGAAATGTAATTAAGAAACATTCATCCTTTGGGCTCTATTTTTAATTTTGTAATTGGGAAGCTAAGTGAGAAACAAACAAGAACTGTACCTGTGATCGTGGGTTAGAATGTGCAGTTTGAGTGTAACTCTTTAAAATATACTGAATCCCTTCATAATATGGATAAGCATTCTCTAAATTCATATACTACTGATACGTAAATTTAGTAAACTCATATGCTAAACAACAAAATTCTTTTTTTTTAAAAGATTTTATTTATTTGACAGAGAGAAACACAGCGAGAGAGGGAACACAAGCAGGGGGAGTGAGAGAGGGAGAAGCAGGCTTCGCGCCGAGCAGGGAGCCCCATGTGGGGCTCGATCCCAGGTCTCCGGGACCATGACCTGAGCTGAAGGCAGACGCTTAGTGACTGAGCCACCCAGGTGCCCCTAAACAACAAAATTCTTATCCTAATCAGGTTTACAAAATGTTATATGTTAATGGTACAGATAATAAAGAATATTTTTACCATTTTTCTATTAGCAGCCCAATTAAAACATTTGGAATCAATGAGAGAATCACATATTTAGTACTCCCCATGTATTTTTCAAATAAATAAGCAAATGGAATTAACAGATTGCACTGTTAATCCTGATTAATTGCAAATGAGTGATAATTTTTCATAGACTCTAGCTGTGATAACAGTGCTTGTGTATATGTGTGGCAAATAGCACACGTTTGATGTTAGTAAACTCACTAGGAACATACGCTCTTAAAAACTTCTTAACTTTTGTGTTCATCATGTTTTTCAGTTAGTCTATATGTTCATGTAAGGCACAGACACTCCTTGCTCCACATGTAGAAGAGCTTCTGCAGAAAGTGCAGACTTCACAGCTGTTGGTATGGTTATCATAGAATATTATTTGATAGCCAGGAACTTTATACAAATCCAGAGCAGCACCACTAATCCCAGGGATTTAACCTTTGACACTTCTTAGTTTTCTGTTTTTTTAATTCTTTCATAACTTTTTTAGAATTAACTTCTGGTATAATCACAACACTACTAATTCAGGCAACATATCTCAATGTTTCTCCTTTACCTGTTTCCATATCAGTACTTAAAAATCCAGGTGGATGTCTCTCACGCTATATCTAGGGGACACTGAAATCTAAGTGGGACTTGCTTCTTGAGTGGGAATGATGTAAAGTCTGACCAAGTTTTTAATTTTCTCAGTTTGGGTTAAAAATAACGCTTTTGTTAGAAAACAGTTTTAAGTTTCCAAATTTCTCTTTGAGTCTAAAGAAATACAAGTATTTGCCTGTCCTTCTTGGCTCCCCTGGAATAGTCTGCCTGTTCTGGACATAGGTGAAACCAGGGGACTCCAATTAATCTTCAGTCACTGAACCGTGAGACGGGAATGACGCACCCCAATATGTGTTTCCAGTGGCGAATTCTGTCTTTCATTGTTCCAACGTCTTCCTGACTCTTGACTAAATATTAAAATTATACACTCTACTTTCTAATTGTAAATTTCTGCAATCATCATATCTTAAAATATCTTTACACGTCTGAAAAGTCTGTATAACATGGAGAACGTCACTTTCATGTTTTGACAAGAAACTAATGAAATAATTTAAATTTTCAGTGTGGTTGATTCATTGAGAAAATCAAACGTACGGCAGGCTTTTCATAGTCAATTAAATGCCACAGTACACAAAAATATGTGAAATTTGGACATAATGGCTAATATTCAGTTTTAATATATATCCTGTCCAATTCCAAGGCTCATTTTATTTCTTACAAATTGATCAATCTTCTATTTAAATGAACTTCATTTTCAAACTCGGTAGGAATTGTGAATCACTATTGGATGTTTTTCTTATCAGAGCACCAAAGTAGTTGGTCATAAATATCCTCAGTCTCCAGTCTGTACATGAGACAAGAGTCACAGGAAGGATCCTCAAATAGGTATGTTTATCCATCTGCTGACAAACAAGTATAAAGCCAAATTAGCAGGAAGATGACTATCTTTCTTCACACTTTCTCATGAAAAAAAAGAGTTTCCATCAGACAGTTTTGAACTAATAACCATCATAGTTTGGATGAATTTTTACATCAACCAATGTATCTTCTTTTTTATTATTATTATTGTGTTACGTTAGTCACTGTACAGTACGTCATGAGTTTTTGATGCAGTGTTCCATGATTCATTGTTTGCACATAACACCCAGTGCTCCCTGCAATCCGTGCCCTCTTTATTCCCCATCACCGGGCTCACCCATCCCCCCACGCCCTTTCCCTCTGAACCCTCGGTTTGTTTCTCAGAGTCTACAGACCAATGTACTTTCTTAAAGATTTAACATTTTGCCCGTGTTTAATTCTCAGTATAACAAAGGAAAATCCTCTTTTGTGTCCTCCGATCAATTATTTTTACAGTGAAACCACCCACCAGGTTCTTCCTACCGAAGCATTGCTTTGTTCCACTCCCTTTGTCTGCCATGAGTCTTTTCCTCTGGCTTCCCCTTGAGCTTTCCCCACTCCACAAAGCTCTCCAGCGTTGTCTAAAACCAGATATCCTCCCTTCAAGCACTGTGTCCACCCACGCTGATGAACCCTCTCACATCGTGGAGTCCTTGGAAATCAGACACAAGCCTCATGGCTCCCCCTTAGTTTTGTTTATGGTTCCAATGGCACAGTACTGGGGGAGTTACCTTGATCTTACTGAACTCGTTTTTCACGAAGCTACTCTCTAGCACATACTCACCAGACATATTAGACAAAACCCATAGACTGGCTCCCGAGTTTTACTCAATGTGCAGTTCACACACACACCGGGGAAGACTCTGGTGCTAGTCATAATCATCAATATATACATAATCGGGAATCATCAGTTGCCATTCCATAAGAAAGACGCACAATTATAGTATACTCTTCATATCATGCTCAAAACTGTTTACTTTGAATTAATTACTGAACACGAAGTATTTTTTGCTCTTGAGTAACACACGTGTGCTCTTAGAAGGATGCTGCACGAGCACTACACACGCGGCAGGGAATGAGGACCAATGCCGAGCTTGACACCAACCATGAACATCCACACCCATGGGAGACATCACTGATTTGACCGGCCATAGGATTCTATTTATGTTGGCTTTATTTGAGCATTTTGGTTCTGAGTTTTTGGGCGACCCTGGATATACTCCCACTAAACTGAGACCAATTCGAAAGAACCAAAGACCTCCAATCTTCCTGTCACCCCTTAATAGCTAGCCTAGCACCGAACAGCCAGCCAGTGGATAATCAATAGCGGGTCTTTGCATGAGTCAAACAGAATTTAAATACATCTTAATTTTTTTCCTAAAAATATGATTAAGGACTCCAAATTCTTTAAGAGTCTCATCTTTTGGTTTTTTTGTAGAACACGTGACAAAGACTATGAGCATGATGTATGAATTCCATCTATTTTATTTGCAAGCGTCAGCGTCTTGAAAAGCTTGCTCTAGATTCCCAGAAAGCCTCCATCAGACTTCTTTTGGCACACAACCTTGGCGTGTGCACCTGGCGGTGGTCATAAACTTTGTGCACCGGGCACCCTCGAGCAGTGGTGCTGCCGGCTAATTGCCTTCAGTCAGCCACCTGTGCCCCGAGAAGCGCAGCCGGCGCACGTGGACGGTGGGAACTAAAATACAAAATGCCTGAAGGTCCACAACAAGCGGGAGCCATCTCTCCAGACCCAGACCATGAATCCTATCATAGGAGCACTTAATGTGTGTCTGCCCTCTATTTCAAGATATTACTCGGTAGCTCTTTGAATGCTTTCTGTAACTAGCAAGTTTGTTACTCTGCATGAATGGTACAGACAATATTAGCGTTAACTTCATCCTGCTAGCAAGAGGAAATGCTTTCGATTTTAAAACCACTTCCAGCCTCTGACTCCAGAGCTTAACTGTTACCCCAAAGTTTCAGTGGTGTAACTGGTCAGTTACCTACTTGTAGAATTTCTCTTTCTCCCACTCCCCAGCTCAAACTTCGGTGTTCCAAAAAGCACTTCACAGAACGGAATACCCTATGCGAGATATTTTGACTATGTTTTAGGAGCAATTTAGGGCTATGTAAAGAGTAATTTTAACCCCGAACTATTTCTGCCCTTTTAAGATGAAAAATAACTGGCTTTATTTTTTTCTAATAACTGGGTTTTAAAAATGCCCAATTAAATATTTACCAGTGAAAGTCACAAGAATCTGAAATCAATCATTTTAATAGTTTCATTTTTAAATTTTATTTGATTTATTTCATTAGAAAATGCCAAATATTATGTATACATGGTAGTTAAGTGGATGATTGATAATGTTCTCTTAATTTAATGTTCACAAGCATGTTTTAGCATGTCCAACATTTTCCCCTGTGACACCACAGAATTAGAGCTCCCTTTGTGTGGTGTTTGTACTCTGTTCAACCTTATGTAGTATATAGCATGTGGCTAACCCCTCATGAGTTGCATATTCTTTAGTTGTTCTACATAGAAATGGGACTAAAAATACCTCCATCAGAAGATGTTGAGAGACTTAAATAAGAAAAAAAGATAAAACAGGTAACTGTACTATGTTCAAGAATTTCAGTTTCTCACTCCCTCACTTCTTTTAGATATGGATGTATGTTTAGAGTCTGTGTTGATTAACTCTTTCTGGAATAGCATAATATGAAAAAAAAAAAAAAACCAGCAAAAATCGCAGCTTCCTTAGTGGTAATAAATAACGTAGAGTGCTTATTTTTTTAACCAGTTACTGTCTCAAATGTTTTACAGTAAATAACCTTTTTAGCCTTCCCAAGTATCTTTATGAGATAGATGGCAATCGCATCCCCATTTTACAGAAGAGACAGTGAGGTACAACGTGCGAAGAGGGGCCTGCAGCCATGGAGCTGGTAAGCGGCGGGACTGGGGTGCAGGCCCTAGACCCCCAACGTCAACACTTTATCGCCTCTCTGTCCAACCTAAGGAAAATAACTGTTTCGAAATGTTGAAGAAAAAAAAAATCATGAGAATGGAAGTCAGTGTTTTCTTCTTGGCGGTTTACCATTCCAGCGTGATTTCTTTCCTGCTAATCCCTGCAGCATGGCCGTACCGTTAGCCTCATGCCCGTAGATTCTGAATGATCAAGGCATTTCAGAAACTCTGAAGCCCCACCGCAGTGTGATCCCTTCTGAGAGGGATGGCCATAGCTGGCCCATAAATTAAGCCATCCTGCTGGGAAAAAATGAGAAATGATTACATTGGACATGGGGGGAATGCCTTCTGCTCAAAGACGAGGCTTTCTGTGTATATACAAACTACAGATTAAAACTCCTTTTGCTCGGTCCAAAAGAAGCTCTTGCTTAGACACTCAGCTTTTCCACTTAGACAAGATGAAGAGCTAAGTGAATACAGCTGGAAGTTAAACCATTTTGCTCCAGATGGCGTAGATATTTCAGACCTGTCGTTCCATGGCAATGGCAGCACACAGAATTTTACTCTAGGAAGAAGCAATAGCATGTTTGGGAGGGCGACATTCACTTCTTTGGTATATGAATAAAAAGCACACCAATTTAAAGAATATCTGTGCTCACAAATCAGAGTACAGAAATGGGGCAATTATCTGCCCAATCACACTGAAAAACTGTGCCTTTGAATCAAGGATAGGACTCTTTTAAGCCCTTTTTTTTTTTGGCTTTAATAATCTGTTTAGCTTTTCGATTACTCATTTCACTTCTCTTATGTAGAATGAACATTAAGAAAATACTTGCTAAACTATGGGCATGTGTTTAACTTTAGCTGCGTCCCTACACTGTATTTTGGGTGCAGGGTGAGAATCGAAGGATGAAATCTTCGTGCTCTGGCTTCCACGGCTGTGAATCATGGAGGGCATGTCCACATACCCGAAGTGGCATGGCTGCCTCACTGCCACATGGATTGGCCCCCCCCAGCTGCCACCACCAGTAGAATTGCCTCTCGTGGTCTCTAATCACATAGTTATGACCATTCTGTGGGTGCTTCTTTAACCTTTTGCTTTTTTTGTTTGTTGTTCAGATTTACTGAATTATTATTATTATCCAAGTAATTAACATATCTATCACCCCTATGTTTATTCGTCTCTCCCTCTTTCTCTTCTTCTCTCTCTCTTTCTCTCTCTCTCTCTCTCTCTCTCTCTCGTCTGAGAACAGTTAAGTTCTACTCTCCTGGTAAGTTTCAGTTTTACAATAGTGTGTTATCAGCTATAGTCCCATATTTTACATTAGATCCTCAGACTTTATTCATCTCAGAGCTCAAAGTCTGGACCCCTTTTACCAACCTCTCCCTATTTTCCCCCACCCTCGAGCCTAGTCACCACTTTTCTATTTTCTGTTTCTCTGAATGACCTTTTTCTCCTTGAGATTCCACATGTAAGTGACACGATGTCGTCTTGGTCTTTCTCTGCCTGACTTGTCTCACGTAGGGTAATACCCCGCAGGCTCATCCATGTCTTCATAAACAGCAGTCCTCCCTTCTTCCCCACAGCTGAATAACCCTCCATCTTCTTTACTGATTCTTCATTGTTGAAATCTCTTGGGCATCTTCTCTATAGTGCAGCCCATCTCTGGAGCCCTGTGGTGAGTGGGCTAGTTGTGCGGCCTTCTGTTCACCTCCGTTCCAGGTGGGCTGGGGCTCTGGTCCTTCCACAAGTCTCTGTGGATCAGGTGACCCTTGGGCTACTTCTGAACAATGACCTGTACGGGCAATGTCAGCAAGCTGGTGTGACCCTGAGTCAGCAGAGGTAGAAAGCTCAAGGTCACAGTGTATGCAGAAGGGCTAAGAGAACCGGTGTGACGACTCTAAGACGGCATGAGCCCTTAGGGTGTGTTATTGGCTGGAAAGTTCTCACAGCTCTCTCCTGGTGATTCATGTGGACCCTCAGAGAGGGGAGGATGTTTTCATCTCTCATGAGAAAGGAAGCCTGTCAGCTGCCCATTTAGTGCTGTTGTGGCTGCTCCCCAAAAACCTCGAAACCTCTGCACTTTCTGTGCTGTAGCCCTTTAGTGTGGTTCTTGTCTTCATGGCCCAGCATGGCTGCCGGCCTTCACTCATCACATAAGCATTCCAGGAAGCAAGATGGAGGAAGGAGAAGACTGATCTCCCTCCCTGGGAAATTCCCACACATTTCTGTTTGCGCCTCGTTGGCCAGAATGTGGTGTCATGCCATGACTGGATGGAAAAGAGACAGATGTTTAACCTTCTGGATGTGTATATCCTGCCCAGAAGGAACGCGAGGTCTGTGGAGGCGGAGAATAGCTACTGGGGAGGGGGGCAGCGTCTTAACCGCGGCTCTGCAGGTTAACTCTGCAGCGCCCTCCTAACTGCACGAGAGCCCCAAGCACACGCAGCCCCACGTCGCTGCCACTTGACGCAATCACGTGTTTGGAGACATGATAATCACAATACGATACCACATGATCCTGGCTCCCTAACTCATTCTCAGCCCAAGTCAGCCACGCTCCAACTGCTCTGACCTCCTCGTTCCAAACCTGCAAATGAAGAAATTGTAGCAACTGACTGAACACACTCTTTTCACTGTGCTGCCCCCAACATCCCTTCACAGCAACAAAATTTTGCTCATGCAGCCCGCCCTTCCTCTGGCCCACACCCAGGTCATGTTCAGGATGAAGCTTCCATTCGGGCCCCTTTGCTATGGCAGGCCTCCTGGAGCCTCCCTGAATATCCCAGAGATAAAAGGGAATTCTCTTCGATATAAGGTAGGTCTGTTTTATTTTGATTTTATTATTATTATTAATTCCAGTATAGTTAACATACAGCGCTCGGTTACTCTCAGGCACGTGATATATACATTTCTCAGTGTGCATCGCAGGTGTCCTCTTTAATCCCCGTCACCTACCTCACCCGGTCCCCAAACCATCAGCTTGTTCTCTGTGGTTAAGAGTCTGTGTTTTGGGTTGTCTTTTTATTTTTCTTTATTTATTCTGTTTCTTATATTTCACATATGAGTGAAATCATATGGTTTTTGTCTTTCTCTGACTGTCTTACTTCACTTAGCATTATACTCTACTTCTCTCCATGTCATTGCAAATGGCAAGATTTCATTCTTTTTTATGGCTGAGTAATATTCCATTAGATGCAGACATAGATGATATAGTTATAGATACAGATACACACACATACACACACACACCACATTTTCTTTACTCATTCCTCTTTCGATGGACACCTGAGCTCTCTCCATATTTTGACTATTGATGATAATGCTACTATAAACATACAGGTGCGTATATCTTTTTGAATTAGTGTTTTTTTATTCCTTGGGCAAATTCCCAGTAGTCCAATTGGTGTATCATAGGATAGCTGTATTTTTAATTTTTTGAGGAGCCTCCATACTGTTCTCCAGAGTGGCTGCACCAGTTTGCATTCCCACCAGCAATGCACGAAGGTTCCTTTTTCTCCACATCCGTGCCAACACCTGTTGTTTCTTGTGTTATTGACTTCAGCCATTCTGATACATGTGAGCTGATATCTCGTGGTTTTGATTTGCATTTCCCTGGTGAGGAGTGATGTTGACCTTCTTTTCAAGTGTCTATTGGCTGTCTGGATGTCATCTTTCGAGTAACGTCTGGCTGTTTTCTGGCCATTTTCTAATTGGATTATTTGGAGGGGGTTGGGTGTTGAGTTGTATAAGTTCTTTATGTATTTTGGATGCAGGAAGAACTGTTTTTAAAATATATCTGTTTATTAGGAAATGGAAGAAATGCTTTATGTGTCATGGAGGTGTGCTTCTTGTTGCCGTAGACATTAGGCAGCAGCTGGGAGAGCCTCAGCAAGGAGAAGCCAACATCTGCTCTTTAGTCCCTTCCGGCCCTTGGCTTCCCAGTTCCTTCATTTCTGTCAGCAGCAGGCATATCCGTGCTCCAGGTTTCAGACGCTGGAGCCGGGGTTTGGAGGTGGATAATACGAACACGGCAGCGCAGAGGGCCACGGGTGCCCATAATGGGACTGGAAAATTCACGTGAAACTAATTGCAGAACTTTTCAGATAAGCATATTTTAAAGAAAATAAATAATGTAGTGTCTCTGGTTGTACATGAATGCTATCTGCATATACACACTAAATAATTCTTGCTGATGGCTTAGGGGCTCCTTCTGCAGTTCCCAAGGTTTGCCACACTATAATTCAATGTGTATTCAGTGTTTATTTTTACAGATTTCCTGACTTTGCATATTTGGGTGCGTTACTGAGTATTCATGATCTCACAGATCCTAGGTTTTGTCTGTGTCCACACTTCGAAGCACATTATCTCTCAGATTCATATAGAGCTTGATCACTAGGTGAGAGCTATAGAAATCTTTCTGAATCAGTCAGTATCATTGCACCTGTGTGTGATTGTCTTCGAACTCATTATTATCTGCACCTAGCGGATCACTGTAAAAATGAGGTAATATCTCCAGTATTCTGCTTTGAGTTATAACTCAGGATATTTTAATATAATTGTACTTTTTAATTCAAAATAATTTCCTTTGGTATGTTTCATTTTATTTTCTACTACAAAAACTCATTTGCTTTTCAAATATTATAATCACAGGTATTTCTTTGTCTTACTTAGCAGAATACTGTATATATCTCAAAAAATGCTATTGTGGGCAAAATATTGAGGTTTTTACTTTTTCCCTATTTTAAATTTAAAAATATTCATATCTTTTTTTTAAGATTTTATTTATTTATTTATTTGACAGAGAGAGAGAGAGAGATCACAAGTAGGCAGAGAGGCAGGCAGACAGGAGGAAGCAGGCTCCCTGCTGAGCAGACAGCCCGACGTGGGCCTTGATCCTAGGACCCCGAGATCATGACTTGAGCTGAAAACAGAGGCTTTAACCCACTGAGCCACCCAGGCAACCAAAAATATTCATATCTTTTGATTGTATAAAATTCTTTATTTTAATTTTTTTTTCTGTGTTCCAAGATTCAGTGTTTATACCCCACACCCAGTGCTCCATGCAATTTGTGCCCTCCTTAATACCTGCCCCCAGGCTTAAAATTCTTAAGGACTTAGGTTTATTGTTGAAAAATATTTCAGTTTGTAGGCCCTCTTTATGTTTCATTCTCTTTTTGGGAAAATTCCAAATTTGTTACATTATGATCACTTTATATATATATATATATATATATATATATATATATATATATATATATATATAAAATTGCCAACCATTAAGATCCTAGAGATGATAAGAATTCTGATTAAATATTTATCTCTTTTTTTTTAAGTTTCTCCTGTGAGATGTGAGATACGATATTTACTGTTTTCATTATGCAGGTAGAAATTTACTTTTGAAAATACAATCATTTATTTCCTTTGATCAACTTTTTTTTTTAAAGGTTTTATTTATTTGACAGAGAGAAACACAGCGAGAGAAGGAACACAAGCAGGGGGAGTGAGAGAGGGAGAAGCAGGCTTCCCGCCGAGCAGGGAGCCTGATGTGGGGCTCGATCCTGGGTCTCCAGGGTTATGACCTGAGCCGAAGGCAGTCGCTCAACCAACTGAGCCACCCAGGAGCCCCTATTTCCTTTGATCAACTCTTAACAGACCATTGGGAACCTTAGGATATTTTTTCTCATTCTGTTTCTTAAAAGGTATTATATCTATTAGAACCACTTCTCACTATCTACCAGGATCTCAACTCTACAGATTCCTTTTTTACTGACCAAAAGATCAAACCTCTCCTTGCTATGTGACGGTTTAAATTCTACAGTGACTTTTAAACCATTATTTTCTTCGTATATGTATATTCACCATGCTACAAAATAGAGAAATAAGGAAAATGTCTTGCAAAAATGTATGAATCAGTTCTTACAAATCAGGAACAAGAGGGGGGCACCTCTTGCTTCTCGAAACTGCAGGGAGCTGGGGAGTTGGGCTCATTGATAACCGCCTTCTATCAAGTCGTCCCTCTTCTGAACTGATGGCTGTGAGGGCTGGTCCTGGACGCCATAGGTCTAAGTCAAGCCCCAACCACATACAACAAGGGTTCCAGGAGTTACATCATGAGTCTAGAGGAGAACACAAAAGTATCTCTCTTTCAGGAACCCTTATCATAATTATTTTTCTTATCAGTGTAAGCATAACATTTTCAAACAACCTAGGACAAGCCTGAAACTTAGGTAGAGACCAGCCTGCTGCCTCTGTCCCTTTAGCTACTTCTACAAAATCCTGGACGCTACCCCCAACCCCACCACTACCACAGGGAGATTGCTCTGACTCTCATTTTCTATCTGTGTGGATGTCAGTTACTACATCTACAACCACAAATTTAACATAAGATGATCAAAACTATTCCTTTTGTGAATATACCGTGAATATATAGTGAATATACAGTGAAATACCACATTCCATAGACTGGCTGAACTCATGGGTTGGAAAAAGGAGATGAGCCAGTTCACCGTTGGGCTCATTGGTGAAACACAAAACCTGGAAATAGGCATGGCTATCAAAACAAAACAAAACAAATTCTAAAAAAAAGTGAATGCGGATTTGTGAACTAACAAATTCTAAAAAAATGTGAATGCAGATTTGTGAACTTCTTGGGGTGTAAGATAATGTTAGGTCAATTCAAAGAATTGAAATTATAGGCAGTTTTCCAGTATAGTAGGGAAAGAAAAAAATGTAAACAAAGTAGTTTTGCTGAACTGACTGTTAAGATGAATAGCTAATCATTATTGCTGTATTTAGACAAATCCATGGGTATTAGGAGGAATTCCTAACGCTGCAGTGACTAAAGAATGAGTGTTCTTCTCTTAGTGCACTGAAAGTAAAGTGAAACATATTAACCTGAAAATTTTCTTTACTCCATGACCTTTATACATGACACAAATGACCTCTTAGCCGATCTAGTCTCCGAATTCAAAATAAAGGAAATGAGAGTCTCATTTGGTCCCTTGTTGTTCAGCTAAATGGAAAATAAGCAGGGGCAGGTGAGCTCAACTGCATAGTCAAGAACCTAGGAAGAGTGAATGTCAACCAGCATGTTGATATTAAAGAGTCTCCTGTGACCTTTTGCTTATAAGATTAGTCTAATCACACAAATGTAGAATAAAAAAAATTCAGAAATACACTTTAGGGGCACCTAGGTGACTCAGTTGGTTAGGCATCTGCCTTCAGCTCAGGTCATGATCCCGGGGTCCTGAGATTGAGCTCTGCATTGGGCTCCCTGCTCAGAGGGAGTCTACCTCTCTCTCTACTTCTCCCTCTCCCTTGGCGCCTCCCCCCCACCACTTGTGCTCGTTCTCTAACTCAAATAAATAAATAAAATCTTTAAAAAAAAAGTGCACGTTCAATGCCATCCTGATCAAAATACCACCAACATTTTTCAAAGTGCTGGAACAAACAATCTTAAAATTTATATGGAACCAGAAAAGACCCCGAATTGCTAAGGAAATGATGAAAAAGAAAAACAAAGCTGCGGGTGTCACGTTGCCTGATTTCAAGCTTTATTACAAAGCTGTGATCACCAAGACAGTATGGCACAAAAACAGAACATAGACCAGTGGAACAGAGTAGAGAGTCCAGTTATGGACCCGCAACTCTATGGTCAAATAATCTTTGACAAAACCGGAAAAAACATCCAGTGGAAAAAGACAGTCTCTTCAATAAATGGTGCTGAGAAAATTGGACAGCTACGTATAGAAGAATGAAACTCGACCATTCTCTTATGCCACACACAAAGATGAACTCGAAATGGATGAAAGACTTCAACATGAGACAGGAATCTATCAAAATCCTAGAGGAGAACATAGGCAGTAACCTCTTTGACATCAACCACAGCAATTTCTTTCAAGACACGTCTACAACGGCAAAGGAAACAAAAGCGAAAATGAACTCTTGGGACTTCATCAAAATAAAAAGCTTCTGCACAGCAAAGGAAACAGTCGGCAAAACAAAAAGGCAACCCATGGAACGGGAGAAGATATTCACAAATGACACTGTAGACAGAGGGGGGCTGATAGCCAAGATCTATAAAGAACTCCTCAAATTCAACAACCCCCCAAAAAAAGATGATCACATCAAAAAATGGGTAGGAGACATGAAGAGGCACTTCTCCATAGAAGACATACAAATGGCTAACAGACACATGAAAAAATGTTTGTCATCATTAGCTATTGGAAATTCAAATTAAAAACCACACTGAGATACCACCTTACACCAGTCAGAATGGCCAAAATTAACAAGACAGGAAACAACAAGTGTTGGAGAGGCTGCGGAGAAAGGGGAACCCTCTTGCACTCTTGGTGGGAATGCAACTTGGTGCAGCCACTTTGGAAAACAGTGTGGAGATTCCTTAAAAAATTAAGAATAGAGTCACCCTATGACCCTGCAATTGCACTACTGGGTATTTACCCCAAAGATACAGATGTAGTGAAAAGAAGGGCCCTATGTACCCCAATGTTCATCGCAGCAATGGCCACAATCGCCAAACTGTGGAAAGAGCCAAGGGCCCTCCAACAGACAAATACATAAAGAACATATGGTCCATATATACAATGGAATATTATGCCTCCATCAGAAAGTGTGGAGATTCCTTTAAAAATTAAAAATAGAGCTACCCAACTTTTGTAGCAACATCGACTGGATTGGAGGAGAGTATGCTGAGTGAAATAAGCCAAACAGAGAGAGTCAAATATTGTATGGTTTCATTTACTTATGGAGCATAAGGAGTAATATAGAGGGTAGTAGGAGAAGGAAAGGAAATGGGAAGTGGGATAAATCAGGGAGGGAGATGAAACATGAGAGACTTTGGACTCAGAAACAAACTGAGGGTCTTGGAAGGGAGGGGTAGGAGGGTGGGCCTGGTGGTGGGTATTGAGGGCGCTTATTGCATGGAGCACTGGGTGTGGGGCATAAACAATGAATCTTGGAATGCTGCAAAAATAAAATAATGTAATAAAAAATAATGAAAAAAAATAAAAAATAATGAAAGACCACTACATTATTAAAATTGCTTTAAAGGAAAAAAATGCACTTTAATTTGTAACTCACATTAATAGAGAAATAAAAGCACATACTTAAAAGATATCAACAGTACCATAATACTGGTTTAATTTTAGTGCTTTTGACCTTCTTTCTCCCAGTAAATATTGCTTTTGCATAATATGTTAAATTTGGTTACCAAAAAAAACAACACAAAACTAGTAACAAGACAAGCCACAAAGTGGGGGGAAATATTTGCAAAAAAAAAAAAAATTTTTTTTTTATAAAGGACCACTATCCAATATATAAAACAAACTCTTAACATTTAACAATAAGAAAACAAAACAAAGCAGTTAAAAAATGGGCCAAAGACCTGAGCCAATGAGCAGATACTTCACCAAAGAAGATATACAGATAGCAAAAAGCACATGGAGAGATGCTCCCCCTTTTCTGCCATCAAGGAATTACAAATTAAAACAACAGCCAGGTAAGACTACATACCTACCAGAACGGTGAAATCCAGACCACTCACAACACCAAATGCTGGAGAGGATGTGGAACACAGGAAATCTCATTCATCATCGGTGGGAATGCAAAATGGTGCAGCCATTTTGGAAAACAGTTTGGGAGAATTGCTGGATCCTCTAGTAAATCTATTTAATTTTTTGGGGAACCACCATACCATTTTCCACAGTTGCTACATCATTTTATGCTCCTGCCAACAGGGCATGGATTTTACTTCCTCTACATTCTTGGCAGCGTTTGTTATTTCCTGTTTTGTTTTCCATAATAATCATTCTAATGGCTGTGAATGACTCAGTCTACTAAAGCGAATCTCAAACATCAGATTCTTTTATAACTATTCTTGTCTTTTGAATTTTTTCTTAATGTAGAAATTTCACATTAACTTGTTATTTCCCGGTATGTAAAATGTAATTGATTTACCCAATGACTATGTTACAAAATGCCTGACCACATATGGAAGCACATATAGTTGCCGTAATATTTTTCATATATTGCTATACCTTTTACAAATGGTATGCACAGTAAATTCAACCAGTTATAGAAATTGAAACTAATGAAATTAAAAACAGATTTTTCTTCTAAGACCATTTTAGGCAGTTCTGAGTCTCATGGCAATTATAAAAGGGGATGAGAATAAGAATTATTTCATTGATCTTTGGTCGTAACCGAAGCTGCTCGTGTCCCGTTACCTTTGGTTGCATGTCAGTTTTGACAATGAGGTTATACCAAGGTCTGAGATTTTTTTGGTCATCAGGGAAATCCACTGGGTATTCCTGTTCTGAATGCTTTAGGATTTTCTTATTTCCTTAGGAGTCTTACTTCCAGATTGTCATTTTATGAATTCATGCTTTTATTATATGTCTGTGAGTTTTATTCATACTTGGTAAAAAACTGACATAAAACTGCAATTTCTTACCTAAAATTATTGTATAATTTTTCATTTGGGGAACAAGAAAGGAAAAAAGGGAAGCAGTAAGCAAGAACTCTACCTTCTTTCAGTATTCCATCAGAGACTCTTGTGATTCAAAGAGATTTGTGAAAATTACTCTCCTGTCATCTTCAAAAGTTTCAAGGTCAGGGAAGACAAGAAATTCTGGGGAACTAATTCAGATTGGCGGAGACTAAAGAGGCAGGATAGTTTAATGCAACATATTATCTGAATTGGATATTACTGGGACAGCTGACAAAATTTTAATGAGTCTCCAGATTAGATGGTGATAATATATAATGTTAATTTCCCAATTTCAACATTTACATTTTGGTTATGTAAGAGAATGTTCTTATTTGTAAGAATTACAGAATAAAATGTTTACATGTGATGGGACATCATGTTGACAACTTATTCCCAAATGGCTCAGAAAAAAAAAGAGAGAGAGAGAGATTCTTTGTTCTGGGCTTACAAATATCTTCACATTGAAAATTATTTCTAGGTGAAAAATTATCCTTGTCCAGACAAGGGGCGCCTGGGTGGCTCAGTCATTAAGCGTCTGCCTGCCTTTAGCTCAGGTCATGATCCGGAGTCGCAGGTTCGAGCCCCGCATCACGATCCCAGCTAGACCGGAAGCCTGCTTCTCCCTCTCTCACTCTCCCTGCT
The DNA here is from genome assembly GCA_004023965.1 of Spilogale gracilis. Classification (NCBI taxonomy): domain Eukaryota; kingdom Metazoa; phylum Chordata; class Mammalia; order Carnivora; family Mephitidae; genus Spilogale; species Spilogale gracilis. Next base: position 23,149 of record PITA01010189.1, read on the forward strand.
TGTGTTCCCTCTCTAGTTGCATTTCTCTCTGTCAAATAAATAAATAAAATCTAGAAAAAAAATTATCAGGACTAGAAATCAAGATAAAATAAAGATCTTTTACTAGACAAATGAAAAAAAATTTTTTTTGAAAACAGTGGAAACTTTTATCAAAAGCTTAATTTAAAAAGCAAGTTTATTTATTCTATTCCAAGACAACTAACCCAAAGTAATAGTAGTATTAGATACCTTGATTTTTTACTTTGTATTTCATAACAATCTGGGGAAGCCCCGTGTGTAAGCTGTCCGATAAAGGACAGGGAAGATTAGACCCATATTTGGCAGGCATTTGTTACATGTTGGATAATAACTGAAAAATTGACTATTCCATTGAAAGTTCTTTAACGGGAATCTTGATAGAATCCCTTGTCATTTCTGTTTCTTAAAAATATCGTGTGTGAACGCTTCAATGGGCAAAGCTCACATGCACTGTGGCAGCGAGATATAAGAAGGACTATGGATGCATTTAGAATTGTTGTGAGTAACAGAGGTGTGCTAGAGTGCGTCACAGATAATGGGGGGAAATGTGGTGGCTTCGGGGGTACAACAGATGGCAAAGTGAGAGATTTCCCATAGTGTGGGGATACGCCTGACGAATGAACACTTTCCCTCTCTCCTACCACCAAATACTAATTCACCGTCACTTTTAGATAGGGAAAATTATTGAAAAAGATGTTGTTTAGCCCATCAGAAATACGTTACTCGCTTTTCTGAAACTCTTGGTGCTTTGAGCCAATAGAGGGAAGTATTTCTTCCGTGAACCCCGAGAGCGTCTTCCAGCTTCTCCGGTCCCCTTCGTACACTTACATCACATTGTGATTCACTTTTAGTTTTGATGTTTTCATCTCCTATAAATTTGCTTTCCTGAACATTCGTCATTGTGCTATTCATTATGACAAATGTGAATTTTTTGGAGGATAATTTACAATGTGGCCTTACTTACTGATTATTCTAATGGTAATTTGCACTCATGATAACGCTTTATGTCACCACAACTTTTTGTGTTACACTTACACATTTTTTAGATGCATTCATTTATTTTCAGAATGAAGCCCTTAGAGAAGCAGCAGATGCTTTGAGTTATTTCAAAGACCCATCTGGAATGAGAGGTCTTGGCAAAAGACATCCTCTGTGAGCCTGCTTCCTGAGTACCTCCTTGCTGCTTTCTTCTTCTGTTTCACTCCTTCACATGACGCAGATCAGAGTTGCTAAAAGCTTCAAAGCGGTACAGATGCAGCCTATGGTAAAGAAATTAGATAAGTCTCTTAGTCCCAATTCGGATTCCTTGGAAATGAACTCATGGGTAGCCTGCTCTAAATCAGGTGGATACCATTTCAGGTGATTGTAGCCTGAGCACAAGACCTTTATAGGTGCTGGGAGTCACCCCTGGGACCATGTGGATTTGTGGATAGGTCAGTTCTTATTAAGAGACCAGGGGGAGGGGAGCAGGCAAATAATCCAACAGTTGTTCACTGTTAATTATAATGGAAGATAACATTAATAACTATGAAAACATGTCTGATTAATTAAAACACTTTTTAATAGGATATTCAAGTTTTTATTTGTATTAAGCATAGATATGGGGGCATAACATCTCCAAGTCTACATTTCTTCGGAGCTAACAGTTAATTTCAAATTCAAGTATACAGGTGGTATGACCTCAAAATTCTGCAAGAAATTAAATAGATATTGGATTTGGTGACAGTCAGTTCCGTCTTCCCATTCTTCTCTGTCTCAACAGAAAGCACGTTGCAATCAAACTTTTCCAACAAACGTCTGTGTTGCGGGATACCAGATGAAAGACAGTCTTGTTGTGGGCGGGAGGCGGGGACTGGGAAATAGCAGGTGTCAGAGCTGGTCTGGATTGGGCAAACAGTACTAGAGCTGAGTTCTCGAGAATCTCGGCAAGCATGCGTCTGTCTCTATAATTCATTCCGGAACGCAGCCCGCTCCCCCGCAAGAAGTCCCGCATGATTTCTAAAAGAGCTTTGTACAAGGATGACTTGCTCAGTGGTGAGCGATGTTCTTGACGCACACACCCTTGCTTTCCACGAGACACCACATCTCCAGTGCCTATAGGGACACCTCACCTCCACCATGTGAGAAAGGGGATTCTTTCTAGAAGTCAGGTGTAGAACATCTCAGGTTGAAGTCTGTCGTACCTAGACAGGGTGCAAGGTGTGTGTCAGCACAGCCGAGACGTTTCCGAGAATGGTGTTTCTGGGCAGAAAAGTCACTCGGGTTCCTGGGCACGCGCACCGTTGCAGGTGGGTACCATTTTCAGCATTGGCTCCTGTGGACCTTGACCCCTGGGATCTGACATCCTATGGAAACTGCAGCATTTCCTTTTATTTTTTTTACACTCCATGAAGTAGGGGGAGGGAGAGGTAAGTGAAACCAAGACAACAATATAAGTAAAGAGAACTCCCTTTAAAATCATGTCAGCTATTGTTGCTAAAACACATTTATTCTCATTTACATGATTTTAATTTGTTTATTTTCAAATTGGAGTAGAGATTTCATTACGTTGGTATTTCAGTTAATTTTTTTGTTTTAATACAGTATTAAGAAGCAATATTGGATTTCTGGAAATGTCAAATTATTTTCCTGTGATAAAAAGCTGTTAAATAAGAGCAAATGGGAAAAAAAAAAGTCAGATTGTAGTACTTTCAGATATTGAAATAAATTTGTGGATCTCCAAAATCATAACATTGCAGAATCATCTATCCTGATCCTTTTTGACCTTAAGCCGTGCATTTTGAGCTGTATCTTTGGAGCCAGGGTTGCTTTTGGAAGACCCACCATGGAAGGAAGTTCTGTTACTAAATTTCTGGCAAAACTCTGAGATTGCAAAGCATCAGCGGAATACCCTTCATTACATAGCTTGTGTGATTTCTATTCCAAGATAAATTGATTTTTCCTTTTTACTTCCAAAGTAAAGATAAAATAATAGTGTTTACTATATCTATAGACAAATTTTATGAAACTAAGAACATTGTGGTTACACCTAAATTTCTATAATTTTATTCTTACAGTACTTTATTCCATTTTTATGCAGCCCTAATTTGTGTATTTCAAATATATCTCAAGGACTTCAAACGGGAACAAGTTTATTTAATTTTTGTAGAATTTTTATTTGAAACCAATTTAGTTAACATATTCCATTTTATTAGTTTCAGGGGTAGAATTTGTGATTCATCATTTGCATGGAACACCCGGTGCTCATTCCATCACGTGCAGCCGACAAGAGTCAAATTAAGTTGTGATATCTTGAGTACATTGGGGCTTTCAACTCATTTCCAAATAGCTGAGGAGTTTCCCGATTAGTAGCAGCGTTTATAGGAAGTGTATGGGAGAGCACGGTGTGCAGAATGGGCTGTGATCTGCTCGGGAACTCTAAGACTGAACCCCGCTTCAGAGGCAGGGGAGGTGATCATTTAGGCATGGAGGACGGTCCAGAAGGTCCTGTGAGCTATGGGGGGACCGGGGAGGGGGGTGCTTGCAGTGTAGTTACAGGCTCCGGAGTCCGTCAGCCTGACTCGAGTTCCAGCTCCAGAACGCAGCCTCCTTACCTCAGTCTCCTCAGTCACAAAGTGGAGGTTGTAACGGTCCTGGCTTTTTGCTGTGTCATTGTGTCACACAGAGCAGCAGTACTCAGAAATCTCAGCGTTAGGTGCGCATGCATGTGAAAGAACTATGACCTGCTGTGGTTGCTGACGTAGGAACGATACTAGGGTTTGAAGCCCATGGCCAAAAAAGAATTCTTGAGCCATCTTTGGTGCAAAAAGGTGGCTTTGTGAAAGCCTGGGGACAGGACCCGTGGGCAGCAAAAGCAGCATTGGGGGCATGAGGAATGGCTGATTATATACTTTCAAGTTGGGAGGGGGTTAGGGACGGGGTAAGCCTGCTGGGTATTTTGGAAACAAGGTTTCCAGGATCCTGAGGGGCTAGCTATTGTTGGGAAAGGTCACTTATTACCGTCTAATAAAACCGTAGTCATGACACCTTTCAGATGTGTATCGGTGGGCCATATGCTTGGGGATGACTTTGCCAGCATGTCTCTTGGGGAGTTTAGAGATAAAGGAAGTTTCCAAAGGAATTTTTATATGTTAAAGTAGACTTATAGGATCCTGAGGGTTGGGCTAGGATTACCTTTGGCCCTTATCAAAGTATTAAGGTGGAGGCCGCTGAGTCCCTAGAGGAATGTCACTCTGCCTGTTTCAGGGACCCGTCAGTGGGCTCTAGGTAGTAGGAAATTTAATAATTTTTCTTCTGCCTCTGTTTCCCACATCAGTTGCTAATACCACTGATCAAATGGGTGCAGTTTCATATAAAATGACCTTCAGCTGTCCAAGCAAGCCCTGAAAAACATAAGGAGTCACCTTCCAACAGAAGCATTCAAGGAGCTTCCCATAACCTTCTCCCAAATTTTTGACTAAGTCAAGTCAGGGAAATAAAGAAGGATTAAGGGGAAATAAATATATGGATCACTCTTCCAGTCTCAAAGGAAGAACCAAGCTCAGACAGAAAGCCTCATCATACTCTGTTGCTTCTGAGAAAAGACACATCCTGGAGGGTAGATTTTGCTAAAATAATTATGGTCAGTGGGCGCCTGGGTGGCTCAATGGGTTAAAGCCTCTGCCTTCGGCTCAGGTCATGATCTCAGGGTCCTGGGATCGAGGCTCACATCAGGCTCTCTGCTCGGCGGGGAGCCTGCTTCCTCCTCTCTCTCTCTGCCTGCCTCTCTGCCTGCTTCTCTGCCTGCTTGTGATCTCTCTCTCTGTCAAATGCATAAATAAAATCTTAAAAAAAATAAAAATAAATAAAAATAAAATAATTATGGTCAGTAAGCTCAAGTGTCCTAGACCTTTCAGGGAGTTTACTTTCAAAAATCTGCTTCTTCTTCACCTGTCATGGTTCCATAACTTTTCTGAGTTTCTCTTTAACAAAAAGATTTTCGGTCTTGGCGGAGAGGAGACCTTTTCCTGAAGTCGGGCCCCGGGGGATAATCCGTCGATATTCCAGAGCCAGCCCACCTCTGTCAAGACATCTGTGAAACAGGTTTCCGCGCCAAGACTTGCTGTGGAAGCCGAGAGGGGAGGAGTGCGTTGGGAAGGGTGTGTGAATGTGCCCCTTGTTCACCCCTGGGGGGCACGCAGCAGCCGTGGCCCTGGCAGACTTTCCGGGACTGTGTCCCTATTGTGCAGGCGCCCGCGGCTCCTGGCCATCCTGCACCCCTGCATCTGAATGAAAGGAACGGCTGTTGGCAGTCTCTGAGGAGAAATGCATTTCATCTTTTGGTCAGGATCTTTCCGTTCACGAAGCCCAGCCACCTGCAGAGAGAGAACAGGCCAGCCGAACCCCAGCACACACACTGGTGTCTCCCTGTTAAAATAAGCAAAATTCTTATCACTCAGCATCTGTTTCCCGCCCCCCTCCCCAAGGGCCTGTTTACCAGATTCTTCATTGAGAGACTTCCCCATGGAGTATAATTCACTTCGTTCTTGCTCATTCATAAGATTTTCTTTTCATCTCCCAGCTGCAACTATTTTAGGCAATTTTCTAAGGACTTATAATTGAGTATGACTCACTTGAATAAGGTAGGGCCACAGCACAAAGCAGCCGGAGCTCTTTGGAAATACAGTAAATTTACACAATGTATATTTTTTGGCATAAGTATGTGATTCATTGATGAGGAAGCCTGTCAGTAATGTCTGTGCCGCATCTATTCGAAAATGACGTGGACCGTTTCTTAATATGCAAATATCTGGAAAAGACTATTTTTTCTTTTTTTTTTTTCATCCAGAAGTTGCCAGAGCGAGGAACCTAATCTAGACAAAGTAAACTCATCACTTTCATACAACACAAAATCAAATCGCTTTTGCCAGACGTTCCCATGGCAACTGCCTTCCTAAGCAAACTTCACTACAAAATATACAGCTGTTATTTTATCTCGTTGCTAAGTTCCCTTGACAAAACCACACTATAATAAGCACTCTTATATATGTGGTTAAAGGGGATAAAGCTCCCAGGGGCCTCACAGGGCTTATCTTTTAAATGATAACTTAGGAATTCACCCCTCCATCTTCGGCACCATATGGGGTTTTTCTCCTTTGCTTTAAAATTGTGCCATATTAGGAAAAATCCATGCAAGCCTTTAACATACATTACCGTTAGTTGTGTGAGTAGAATTTTTTAGTTTTTTTTTTCATTATCTAACAGTGAACGATATGTTAAATTACCCAGATTTCTGTTTTAATATTTCATATCCCCACAGTAAATAGGTCTTCTATCATTGTTTATTCTAATTTTTTTTAGCATCACCATGACTAGACTAGTGTTTGGGTACCAATTATCTATGTGCTATTAGAAAACAGAGTTGGTGCTGCCTGTCTCTAGAGAAAAACCAGTAGGAAAATTGAACTCCTTTTATCAAACTGCCAAGAGCTGGGAGAGACTGCTTTACCTACCGTATGTCCGACCTTAACATATTTTATCATCAGTGAAAGCGGTAAGTAATCCAGAAGAAAAATAGGTCCAAGCCCTAAAAGAAAATCATATTCCCGTGAAATATTCACAGTATTCTGTGAGAGAACTTGTGAGAGAACCCAGAATGGTGCATATCTACGAGAAGGAGAAGGTCAAGGCACGTAATGCCCCCAACACAGTGAATTTGGGTTTAGTTTACCTACTACACTGCTGCATTTCTTCATTATTTTCCTTTAAAATAGTGACTTTTTTTTCTAGTTTAATTTCACTGAATTTGACAACAGAACTTGTTGTCAGTGACCCTTGAGATTACGTTATAGCTTTCAGAAAGATTCAGTATTGACAATGTTAAAATATCATATTTTATTTGCAAATGTAAGTCAAAAATAGCTGATTTCTACAGTATGTCTCGAAGAAGTAATGTACAAGGAAAATCCTGGGTGTGACTCAGTGCCGTCATCAGGAGTGGGCACCGTGCCAGCCAGCCCCTTTCCTCTTGAAATAGACAGGGAGGGTGGTGTTTTCCACTAGGCTGTCACTGGATCCATAACACATCTTCATTTATAAATTAAAAGGAACTTGATTGACTCAATTTTCCTAAAAACAAAAACAAAACAAAAGACCCCAGAAACATTACTTTTGTCATCATCTCACACGAACTAAGATGACATCATAGATTGCACCGACTTCAAATTCATATTCACCTCAGTGTTTTTTCAGATTCTTCTTATACTTCTTCTTATTATTATTACCACGTAATAGTCTTTCATGCGCTTCGGTGACATCAGTGCTTTGGCAGGAAGAACCTCTCATCTTGATGAGGATCAGAATCCTATCAGGAAGCAGAAGAGGATATCTAAGAAATACCGGAAGGGAAAAAAGGTTCTCCCCGGCAGCAGTGATTATGGGTGTGCACATATATACATATATTTTGTGTGTGTGTGTCATTTTGGGATACTTTTCATTTCACTGTATGTGGGTTTTTTCCCTTGAAATTCGTTACTTATTTGCTCTGGCCATACAGAAATACCCTTATTAATAAAATCAATGTTACTTCAAATTGAAAAAAAATATGTGTCTTGGGGGACACATCAAGCCCCCAAGCCAGTGCCTTGGCCAGCCCCTGCTGCCAAACTCCCCAGCGCCGGAGGAGCTGTGAGCCTGGCAGGTGTCCTCCAGACTATGCCCAGTCTAACCCCAGCACCTGCACCTCAGCCCTCTCTCCTCATGTTTCTTTTCTTCTCTTTTGTGTGTGTGTGTGTGTCTATAAAGTTTTCCATTTTTAGTATTCAGTTAAACGAAATACATTTTCTGTAAACAAACCCAGCACAAGGCTAACAACAAAAAAGGAATACAAGCACGAGAAAGAAATTCTAGGGTGGCACCTTATTGAGCATCATGGTCAGACATGCTCCATCCTTTAAGGGAAATGGGGCTTTTTGCCCTTGGGTATCAGTATGGGTCCCTGTCCCTAAGCACCCGAGTTGAATACGAACCAAGAAACCAGCCCTGAAATGCTGAAGCATTTTTGTATATCCTTTTGGTTCATGGACTCCAAGTACTTGGGCACATGGGAACTCCTCTGAAGGAAGTGGCACCTCCTCTCCCCAGGAAGTGGGTTTCTATCCCTGACAGTGCCTGTGGGCCACAGGTCCTCCTTGCAACAGTTGCAGGGAGGATTGACTGTGACTTCTGGTTGTGGTGGTTGCAATATTGTGTGTAGTAAAAGCAAGCCTGGGATAAAAAATGGGGCAGGAGAGAGAGAGTCCAAGTGCTGAGAGGGTGGAATGAAGTAGTGGTTTCACTGGCCCTGGTGGATTGAAGACAGGCATGCAGAAACAAACTATCAATGTATATGTGCACCCTAGTCATGATGGTGAGAAAAGAAAACCTTCGCTTCTTCCTATTACGTTCACTCAAGCTTAACATGTGAAGCCAGTGCTGGCTTTGCTCCTGGGCAGAAGTCTGGCCAGTGGCTCTGTTCTCAGACCTGCCCATAAGGGCTGCACAGCCCATCTCTGCCTGCACAGCCCATCTCTGCCTGCCCACCTGCCTTGAGGCAACCACAGACACATAATAACAGTATTGTCAGATATGAATATACCCTCCACATACGAATATGTGCATACCTGTACCTCATTTGTATACTGATTTGTACATACATTTATTTATATATAACTTACACATATGTAACTAGAAATCCCGCTGGGACTTTTTGCAGGGGCGGGGTGGTTTATTCACCATAGGAAGCACCTTTATTGATAAGCTATCTCCAGAAATCAGAAAGACTATACACACACTTTCCATTACCCACTATCCCTCCAGGATCTCATGTTGCTCCAGCTGAAGAAGGGGTACAATTGCTTCTTGGTGTTCTACTGCTCATGTCTTTCCCCTCCCTGTTGACTTTCAGAAATGCATGCTGTAGCTACTTAATAACACTTATTGGTGAAGGGCTGTGAGGGGAGATGTATATATATTATTCCTCATGGTTCGTATAAGTTAGAAAGGTGTTTTGCCATGCTGCAATAACAAATAGCCCCAACGTTAGTGGACTAAAACAGCAAAGGTTCCCTTCCTCCCCCAAGTTCTCCTGCAAGTCCTAGTGACACTAATTTGACCCATTTTCTTCCCTCAACCCTTAATATGAAAATTGATAGTCCTATCTGTTTGAATCTGAACTCTTCACTGTCTCTCAGCTCGATGAGCTGCTTTCTATCCCCCCACCACTGTCATCATTTCAGGTCAATGTCATGTGCCAAACCAGTCTCCCCGTAATGGCACCTGCTTCTAATATTTCCACAGTTCCTGCTGCCATCCATTGCCACAATATACTTCCAGGGAATTTACATACGCATCACTGGCCCGTGTCTTCAGGATGATGTCTGCAATACTGCAAGCTGGCTTAGAATTGCCTTTTCACTCAGTCCCATCTGTCTACATGGAATTGATGACCTCCTGTTAGTCCATAGTATTTTGCTTTCTGTCTCAACCTCAGGCCCCCATAAAAACCATTTCTTCTCTGGAGGATTATTTGTTGTTCATTAATATGATTAACTCCTAATCATTTTGCTATCTTGGAAGTCACTTCCTCCAGAAATCCTGTCCTAACTCCCTGAACACTAATCCTTATTACAGCATTTACTGGATATGAGGAGTCTGCTACTGCATCTGTATTCTCCGAGGCCAGGATAGAGCGGGGACTCTGTCTTGTTTGCTACCAGATTGCTCTGCCTGGTAACGTGCCTTAGCCTTAGTAGATAGTCAATAAATGGTCATTGATTTTAAAAGAATGGGATATGCTAACCCTAACTCAAATAAAATGTGGTGTAGAAGAAACTATTTTGCCTTTATGAAACACCTTATATTGGTGAGCAAAACCACTTTAACATCTATTGAGTTCTGCAAGAAAAATGTAAAGAAATATTTCAGAATTTTGTCTTTTCAACTCTGAAACAGAAAAAAAACTCTGTTTCAACAATGAAACTACTTTCAATTATAGAAATTAAGAATTTGCATATTTATGAGAGTTGAGATATTTCAGAGTATTTCATAAATCTGCTTCTACCACAATTTTATTATTATCAATGTAGTCTAGAATTTATTATCAATTTAATCTATGACTTGACTGTTTTCCAAATGACTGCATACAATTTTCAAAATTCTAAACTGGCTCAGGGTTTTCTCAGATGTTTGTATGTCCTTCATTATTGTCAATAGCAATGCAATCTTTTATTCATTCATTTATTCATACATTCATCCAATATTCAGTAAAAAACTGTGGGAAGTACAAATGAGAATAATAATGTATGATCCTTACCTAAAAATATAATTTAGTTGAGGAGATAGTCATGTATCAACGAAATATAACACAGAGAGGAAAATATTCTTGTAAAGTGATAAACACAGTACTGGAGAGTGCCAGAGGAAAGATTTTGAAAACATTCGCAGAAGATGATGTCTAAACTAGAGTGTGATTACATCAGATTTCAATGAACAGAAAGAGAAGATGGTGTTTTGAGGGTGAGGGAATAAGGTGAGACAAAGCAACGTGGTCCCAAATATTCAGGAAGAAGAGTGGAATCTAGCATGGCAGAATCATAAGATGTTATGTTATTGAGTAAGCTGAAAAGCTTTTTCCAAATAATGGACTGACGTAAAGCCCAGAAGAATCATTTGTCCTTCTCATCGTTTCAGTGAGAGTCCATGGAATGTTTTGAAGCATGAAAGGTTCTGAAATTTGAGAACATAAATGCAGCATGAAGCTGAATTAGCCTGAATCGAAGGCCATGGCTGTAGGACTCAGTGACACCAGGGAGATGAAGTGATAAAGTGTGGGAGTGGCGCTGGGGCTACCGAGGGGAGAGTAGATTAGAATGTGGCAACAACAAGAACAAAAACCCACTCAGGTCTGAAATCCACAAAGATATGTTACTCATAGAGCTGGAATAGAGAATGAGAGGGTCAGAAATATAAAAATACCTTTAATTTTGTTATTTCTGAACTGTCCTTCCTAGACATAGTATACATTCCTACTGAAAGCAGAGTCACTGAAATAAAATGAGACATCACACTATTCCACTGAACATCTTTTCACAGACCATGGGAGATACGCATACCACACGCCCAGAAACAGTTGAGTATTGTTTTCTTGTACTGAAATTTACATTTTATGCCTAACAATTTTTTTATGGGTGTGTATGCTATTTCCCCCAAATAAATTATCCAGTTGGGAATTATCATGTGGACTCTTGATGCCACAAGCTAAGTTTTTGTTTTTTTAAATATTTACTTCTTTGAGAGAGAGAGCATGAGCAGGGAGAGATGCAGAGGGAGAGAGAGAAAGAGAATCCCAAGCAGACTCAACGCTGTGTGCAGAGTCCAATGTGTTCCCAGTCCACAATCCCGAGATCACGACCTGAGCTGAAATCAAGAGTCAGATGCTCAACTAACTGAGCCACATAAGTTCCCCACAAGTTAAGTTTTAATTAGCATATTAGTGAGTTCAGAATTGGAAATTGAGCTTTGCCATATAGGCAAGAGAAACGTGTGGAAATTTTCATGAGAGAGTGAGACTTTGGGTCTAGATTCATGGAGTGAATGTGGCTAAGAATATGTCACCGATCTACAAATTTATGTGTTACCTAATATAATATCTCATAAACAGGTCATCATTAAATACTTTGATTGCTAACAACATCAATCTTGAGGTACTAGAGATCTTCTAAAAACTTGTGGTTCTTGGGGCGCCTGGGTGGCTCAGTTGGTTAAGCGACTGCCTTCGGCTCAGGGCATGATCCTGGAGACTTGGGATCGAGTCCCACATCAGGCTCCCTGCTCGGCGGGAAGCCTGCTTCTCCCTCTCTCACTCCCCCTGCTTGTGTTCCCTCTCTAGCTGTGTTTCTCTCTGTCAAATAAATAAATAAAATCTTAAAAAAAAAAAAAAAACTTGTGGTTCTCCAAGTCAGTTTTAAGCATTGATGTTTTATTGATTCCAGAAAAACTTCATGTAAAATCTCTGTTTGATACTACAGTACTCAAGATGCAGACATTTACAACCTTAGAATACTACCCTAGAGAGAAATGTGCCAAGAACTAATAATCAAGATGTTATACAATCAGCCAACTGTGATCTTTATTAGACAGTGGGATCATGAACTATATTTCCTATTTCATAGCCTACAATAATATTCTTTTCAAACTCGTAATAGGAAATAATTCTGCTCACTCTGTAGTATGATAGGAGAAAATTTATGTTTTAAAAATATTTCACATTCTGTGTATTTCGAAGCACATCTAAATGATCATTTAAGACATTGGCAATACGCAGTGCAATAAAAATAATAAATTCATGTTGGCCATACTGCTACTTTTTTCCCGAAGGAAATTCACTAACTGTGAAAGAGGTAATAGAGAACCATACATCCTATTCCTACCATTAATTAAATCAGTTGAAGAGCAAATTAATGTTATAGATATATTCATATATGTTTTAAGTGTTTTTTTAAAACGTGATGAATGTGTGAAGTCATTTAGATGCAGTTGGTTATGGATACAGAGAAAGAGATCCTCAAGGCAATGTAGCAAATAAGAAAGTAGATGGACATTTGGAATACATTGAGAAACTTATAGACAATCTGGTTTCTAAAGTAAATTAACTTAGTGATAAATGAAGCCTTATGGGAAATACATACATGCTATCTATCTAGAGAGAGACTCGCACAGCAGGAGAACCAAGTCACTGGCAAACTACCTCACAAGGATACAGCCAAGGACATTAAAGCATTTACTCTGCCTCCATTTCCCAGTCCACAGCCTTCACCATGTCAAAGCAGGAGAGCAAATGCTGCATCTCAAGAAAGTCAGGTGGAGTTTAACCTGGTATTTAGCAGGAGGGCCCAGCCAAACTAGATTCACACAGTAGTTGGGAGCAACTTCCCAGGGAAAGCCTTGAACGTGCATTACAATGAGGGGGACACGCTGGTTAAATGTGCTTTCCTCTTTGTTGTATTTGCTAGTGCCTGCAGAGCACCATCCAGTCCCTACTCTTCTTTTTTTTTTTCCCCTTGAACTTAATTCCCAAGGCATGTATTTCAAGTAGATTGAGAGTATGTTCAGGTTTGGCGATGAGAATGCGTCCAGAGTTTTATTATAGTTCTAAACTGAAAGAAAAACCCAAGTAGTAGATCTTCATTAGCAAGCACAAGTAGAAGATTGGGAAAAGGTCCAAAGCAGTCCTTGTCATGACAGTTAATCAAAAAGGTACAATGTGTGTACTTGATGTACTAAACACTTTTGGAATACTGAAATAAACAGCAAAAGAAATTAAGTAAGCAGGCAGAAATGCAGACACCGGGCGACGGCCCTGTTGTCTTAGCATCTTCACGGTGCTCATCCCAACACTTGCAGGCCCTGCAGAGAGCCATCCCTTCCACCTGCCCCTCCCAAGCCTGCTCCCTGCTCCATTCAGAACCTCTTGGCTCCTCCTCGGTTCCTATCTTGGTACCAGTATATCAGCCTTCTCATTAGAAACCAAAGTCTCTATCCACTACTCTTTTTTTTAATTACTGAATAGTAGTCCATCCAATATTTTTATTGAAAAATTACCTTTCCACTGTAAGCATAGATAAGCTCATTACAGAAAATACAGCAGGCTAGAGAGAAAAACATTCTCGAATTACCCATATATTTAATACTAAGATACAGGTAATAATTGGTGTTCTTTGGAGGTGCATTTTATTTCAGTATTTTTTACAATATTCAATTAGCCAACATATAGTGCATCATCAGTTTTTGATGTAATGTTCAGCGATTCATTAGTTGTATATAACACCCAGTGCTCATCCCAACATGTGCCCTCCTTAATATCCACCACCCATTTACCCCATCCCCCTACCCCTCCCTTTCTTTAACTCTCAGCTTTTTTTCCCAGAGTCCAGAGTCTCTGATGATTTGCCTTCCTCTCTGATTTCTTGCCAGTCTGTTTTCCCTCCCTGCAGTCCTGTGCTCTATTCCTCGTGTTCCACATGGGAGTAAAACCATATGATAATTGTCTTTCTCTGCTTGACTTATTTCATTTAACATAATCCCCCCCAGTTCCATCTCCCTCAGTGCAAATGGTAGCTAGTCTTCCCTTCTGAGGGCTGAGTAATATTCCATTGTATATATGTACCACATCATCTTTATCCATTCATCTGTTGATGGGCATCTTGGCTCCTTCCACAGTTTGGCTATTGACCCACTACTCTTTTAATACATAACAACTCACCTTTGAAAACACTTCACCTGATCCTCTCCTTCTGCAGGAGAGGACCCTTTCTCTGGCCCAGGGGGATTTTCATAATCTGGGTCCTGGAATTCTTGCCACTCCCAGATGGAGACCACATTCTCCAGCCTCACTGAACTAACTTCATTTCATGGAATCTACCATAGTCACCTCCTGTTTCTCCCACTTAGGGTCTACTTTCCTTCTCCATCATGCTAACTCCAAAGCCAGGACTCAGGTATGAGTCATGTCCTCCAGGAAGCCTTCCCTGACCCACCACTTGTGCTCTGTCTGTACCTCTGGTCTCCTGGGTACCTTCAAAGAGTGTGTTTGTGCAGTGAGTCCATCTGGATACCTCTTTTCAGTGACTTGATGTACAATGTATATCAGATTTCTCTAAACTAGCATCGTTGTCCATGATGGATCATCACAGGTTAAAATTTCACATGTAGACCACAAAATGGAGCTCTGCTGTATGATGACTACTGTTTGAACTTGATTCATGATCTAGTTTTTAAGCTGACAGATCCCCCTCAAAATTGTCTTATAGATTTAGAAATACTTTGTTGCCATGTTTTCACTGTTATAAATTATTATAATTTAGCACATAGAAATTACTTTTCTTTGAAGGACTGTATCTGAACAAAATATAGGAGTACTGTTTCAGTGTAACAAGTCTGAAGGCAGTGTGTTTAAACAATATACAATTAATTTGGAAAAAAGGGAAGATCGCACAAATGGTGAAAAAGAAGTAGATCAAAGCATATTTCAAGAATACGTAAATAAGGGGTTCCTGGGTGGCTCAGTTGTTATCTGTCTTCAGCTCAGGTCATGATCCCGGAGTGCCAGGATTGAGCCCCACATCGGGCTCCCTGCTCAGTGGGAAGCTTGCTTCTCCCTCTCTCGCTCCCCCTGCTTGTTTTACCTCTCTAGCTGTGTTTCTCTCTGTCAAATAAATAAATAAGATCTTTTTTAAAAATACATAAATAAAAAAACAAAGAAAATTGATAAAATAATCAAAAGGATTATATAAGAAATAGGGAAAAGACTAAAAGAACTAGAAAAAACAGACATGAGATTTTAATATGAAGAAGAAATCTGAAATAAAAGTGAATTGGATGACAAAAGAAAAAATAAAAAGCATTGTTAATGCAACAGGAACAAAATCGTGTTCTCTCTTTTAAGATAACATATAAAATATTCAGAAGATATTCTTACAGTAATAGAGAGTGACAAATACAACAAAATTTTGTTCTGGTTTATTTTTAGTGAAAGTTTGAATATTACATGACAAATTTTCTTATACTAATTATTTTTTAGACTATCTAGCATTCATGGTGAGGGGCAAATCACAAGCTGCTCAAACTGTTGTTGATTTTAGGGCACCTGGGTAGCTCAGTGGGTTAAGCCTCTGCCTTGGGTTCAGGTCATGATCTCAGGGTCCTGGGATCGAGGCCCCGCATCGGGCTCTCTGCTCAGCAGGGAGCCTGCTTCCTCCTCTCTCTCTATCTGCCTCTCTGCCTACTTGTGACCTCTCTCTCTGTCAAGTAAATAAAGAAAATCTTTTAAAAAATAAAAAACTATTGTTTATTTTAAATGTCTTGCAATTTATATTTTCCCTCAAATATCTAAATGTCTTTTAATGTTCCTATGATATGAGTTGTACATGACCCAGATTCACAGCCATGATCACTCATATTTTTGACAGTTTTATTAATTGATAGATCTCTAGGGACAAGAAGAAAATGGAGCACAAATTGGGTCCTTAATTAATACATTTTTATTAAGTGAATTTTATTTTATTGCCATACTCATTTAATCTTTGAAATGAACTATAGGAAAGGCAACTCCCAGAAAGAAAAAAAAAAAGTAATGAATCCACACTTCTTTATAGTTCTTTATTTAAAAGAAATGAGAGGGTTAGATCATTTTATTTCTGCAGTGATTTGACAAAGATGTGACTATGCTTTAGAAAGACAGTGTGTTCCTCATTAGGACATGTTGGGCTGTGCGGGGGTCTTACGGTACGCTCTGTTACATTGTGTGTCATCAAACTATGCCCCTGTTCATTCTTAAGGCACATATTCTGTTTTTCCATGAGAATGCTGTTGGTTTGGTTATTTAGCCTGTTTATTCATTTATGTGTAGTCTTGTATAACTTAGATGTGTTTTAACTTTTTGCTTTGGATGCCTGTAACAGATACACACTCAAACTAGCTTAAATAAAAAGTGGGTTTAATGCGAGAATGCATCAAGACCACAAAGTCAGTCTCATTCAAGCATCTCTCAAAGAGACAAATACAACTGCTGAGCCACCTTTCCAATTTCAGATTCTCAAAAAAATATGCCTCACGGGTCCATCTGTATGCCGTAGTCCTAGAATCCTGGCCAGTCTGCCGACCGGCTGCTGTTGAGACAGGGCCCCCTCCTGCTCCAGTGACTGTACTTGGGGTGAGTTTGTTCCTGATACAAGGAACACGGCTGCAGGACACGACAGGCATTGCGCGAGCGGGTCTGCCGTAGCGAGGAAAGCAAGGGCCTCTCACTGTGGGGCATACTGATTTCTGGAGGTGCTGTTGCTAACACTCATTGAGTACACAGTGATGAGACATACTCATTTATCCACTGATTCCACAAAAACGTGAGTTTCCCTCCGAGCAGGCACTGGATTAGGCATTAGGGATGCATAACTGATTAAAAGCAGGCAAGTAGCCTAATTCCATAACTCCTCAGTGCTGGGTAGGGACAGATACTCATCAACTAAAATATGAGTATGGTAATTGCAGATGATGATAAGTTGTATAAGGAAATAAACAAAATAGCATTATAAAGCAGGGGTCAGCAATTTTTTTTTCTTTAAAAGGCCGGATGGAAAATATGTGAGGCATTGCAGGATATGCTGTCACTGTTACAGTTGTCAAACATTGCCGTTCCAGGATGAAGGCAGCCATAGGCGATGGGCGTAGCTGCATTCCAAAAAACAGTTTAAGAAAAAATCAGGTGGTGGGCTTGATCTAGTCTGAGGGCTACAATGTACTGATCCAGTCTCAGAGAATAACAGAGACAGTGTCCGGGTGAGCGTATTGCTGTATATGGTATAACGAGAACAAGCCCCTCTGAAGAAGTAATGTTTGAACGAGGGTGCAGACGATGAGAAGGAACCAGTGACCGCTGAAAAAGCAGGCATTGCCCCCCAAAAGGAGCAGCACATGCAAAGGCCCTGAGGGGAAGAAATAGAAGACTGAGATGGCTAGACTTTAATGAGAAATGGAGTAGACATTGTAATTAAGTTTCCAGAGGCAGACAGATGTCAGCCTATGGAGCTCATCAAATTGAAGACCAACCTGAATAACTGGAAGAATCAGAACCAGGTCAGCCCGAACTGATGGGCAGCCTTAGTGCGGCACAACTCTCACTCCCTTCCTGTCCTGCCATGAGATTCACATTCCTTGGAGAAGAATCGGATGGCTGTTGACTGTACATGTTGATTGGGTCTATAAGGCTGCACAAAACGGAGTAAAGGACACTTTCTAAAGCCAAAATGAGATTCCATGCATGAACAAGAGGGAAGGCTGTAAGGCAGACATGCAGGAAACTGCATTTGCCCATCGTAGCCCCTCAATGACCAGAGCGTGCCTTTTCATGGACCTTGCAATATGGAAAGTGTTAAGAGTTGCCCAGGTACTTGGAGACTGGCATTTAGATTACAAGAGGGAATGAACAAATAAAATGGTATTTATTGTTGGGTTTACAAAAACTCTCACCTCTCAGTTAAGCAACCTTTTTGTTTTAATAAAGAAGCAAGGATCTTCAAAATGTAGGTGTCACTAATCATTTCTACGATGCCTGCCTGGATAACTTATTCAGTATATCCTTGGGACAGTTTTATCTTAAAAATAGGACCTTGTCGGGCCAATGTTTGAAAATCGATGGCATTTTTATTTTATGCATTATCATCAGATACTCCAAATTGTTAATAGAAGCAAATAAAGATACACATTTTGTTAGAGTTAGCTCAGTGTCTCAAAAACCCTTCCGGTCCATCCCATCTGACTTGTAGCATAAAGTGGGTGAATGCCTCCTTCATGGAAAAATGAAATTCATTTTTCATGGTCAATCTAAAAATAAAAGACATCTGAAGTAAGTGAATAGATTTTAGACTGTCAGAACTAGAAGGTATACAGGACAGTCCAGCTGGGTCATTGACTGTGATGTATTTTACTCAGAAAAATTATGAACCACAATGTAGATTTTAATAATAAAACATCTGTGCTAAAAGAACATTATTTGGTATATCACAAAATGTAAAAGCATCATGCATCTATATAAATTATTGAATATCTCCAGGAATGGAAGTTTTAAAAAATTATTTTCA
>PITA01010189.1:41916-73366 GCA_004023965.1 Spilogale gracilis
TGCTTCATCTTCCTCTCTAATTTACCCCAGTTCACTTTTCCTTTCCTTCTCCCACTGTCCTCCAGGTTACCCCTCATGCTCCACAAGTAAGTGAAACCATGTGATACTTGCCTTTCTCTGCTTGGCTCATTTCACTCAGCATAATCTCCTCCAGTCCAGTCCATGTTGCTACAAAAGTTGGATATTCATCCTTTCTGATGGAGGCATAGTATTCCATTGTATGTATGGACCACATCTTCTTTACCCATTCATCTGTTGAAGGGCACCCTGGCTCTTTCCACAGTTTGGCGATTGTGGCCATTGCTGCGATGAACATTGGGGCACATATGGCCCTCTTTTCACTACATCTGTGTCTTTGGGGTAAATACCCAGTAGTGCAATTGCAGGGTCATAGGGTAGCTCTATTTTTAATTTTTTAAGGACACATTTTTTTAAAGTGACAAAGTGATACTGATCAAGGAGCTGTATTTTGAATTATTTTTATTTTTGTTGGACACATTTAACATTTTCATCATTCATGTCTTTTATATGAATGTGCTTTTCTAGGACATTAAAATCAAATTACCTTGTTATTTTGAAATATTTTGTTACTTTTATGCATTATATCGGATGTTTTAAATATATCATGTGTTTATTTCTCATCTATTAATATATATTTCTCAAAATTTTCATATTAAATCAATACATTGTATTTTTGTATTTGTGCACTTACCTCATGCAACTTAGAGATGCACCCAAAGTTTTAATTAATCACATAGGATTGGATATTTGCCGATGAGTCATTTAGCTATTGCCATAGAATGCCCTTTAACAAGCCATCCCTAGGTTTCATGACTTACAACAGTCCCGTACTATCACATATTTCTGTGGGAGCCAAGGCTCAGAAGACATGCAGGGTTTGGCTGGCCAGAGCTCCTGATCTTGATCGGCCTCTGCCGTTCCTCTGTCACTTGGGGATGAGTCACCTGGTCAACCCAGGGTTCCACTGGGGTGTCTCCACCCCATGCCAGGTTCTTCATCCCTTCCTGGAATCAGCAAGCTAGTCACATGAGATTGCTTTCTTGGCCATGGCAGACAGGCACAATGACAAGGGTGTGTGTTTCTACCACAGCCTGCCAGTCTCTGTCCCCTTCCCTCCTTGGTCTCAAACTCTGTCTCTCTCTTCTCTCAACAGGTAGAATGTCAGCATTTTATTCTTCTTCTAAGTTGACAAATTTAAATAAAGAATAGATAGGTTTTGACCTAAAGAGTTAAGTAATATTTTTGAACCGCCCCCCAAAGGTTTACTGGGGCAACACTCAAGCTCAAGGCATTGTTTA
Organism: Spilogale gracilis; assembly: GCA_004023965.1. Lineage (NCBI taxonomy): Eukaryota > Metazoa > Chordata > Mammalia > Carnivora > Mephitidae > Spilogale > Spilogale gracilis. The sequence goes on from PITA01010189.1 coordinate 43,236, forward strand.
CAGTTTTGGCTCTGCTCCTGTCACTTTGGAAATCATTGTTTGAGTGAATCTTAATTAATGCCAGCCAGCGAAGCCAGTTTCTGAAAATATATGAAACTGTGGGGCTTGCAGACACTGGCCCATTCGATTGATGCACCTGTTGTCTCTGTTTTAACTTTATTTCTGGCAGATGCTAACTATAGCCAATGTATATGATGCCTAATTGCTCTTTTTGAAATTGACTTCATCCTTCAAAGACCTAATAAGTGGCCTCATAGCATCCCGTGCTCTTCCTGAGCCCTTCTCCACAGTGTCAAGTGTACACAGCCCTTCTCCCTACTCAAGTATCTGTCTCCACCATGTAAACTTGGTGCATTCAGATTTTAACAAGCCTGGCCCATTGTCTGTTTTCATTGTTGGATGTTTTATGTAACTTAAGAAAATACATACACATGGGCATATTTTTTTAAAAAAGACGCCCCATTTTAAAGCTTTTACTAATGAACTACTAGCTGACTAGAGGAATTGGTAAGAAATTAGCATGGATGGGTTGATTTGCTTCTATCACTTCATTATCTTGGTGGGTTGAAAGTTCATCATTTGCTTGGCTGACGGGAATGCAAGGTGGTCTTGCTATCAAACTACTAAACATGAGGACAGCTGCTTTCACACAGACCTCTTTTGAGAAGGTGACCCCTTAGTGAGGTCACCTATCATTCAGTGGCTTTGTATGCCCAGCCACCCCCACTTTTGACTAATCACACAAGCAGACTTGAGTGGCTCAATTACATTTGTAAGGGATTTTGGTCTACTGTGGAACACCAGTGCTCAAATACTAATTAATTCAGCCCTGCAAAAATACAATAAGGGACACTTCCGGCATGTGATCACTCCATTACACCATTTCTAGCTCCAGTGCTGATAGATATGTGACATCTTAAGCCCAAATAAAAGTTTCTAAATTCATCATTTAAAAAGTTATTGTTTATGTCTCAGTCCAGACATTATATTTGCACTGCAAGTGAAAGATGTGTAATCCTGCTAGATGGAATAAATTGGAAATAGTGTTGATTGATATCTACTAATCCATTTAATTCTTGTTATAATTCCATGTAATGCATGCATTCCTGTTTTGTGGGGGGGGGCTAAGATTGGAATTATTTGTCTAAAATCATACAACTAATAGGAAGTAGCACTAGGTTTTCAATCAAATCTGCCTGACTTGGAAGTCTGTGTTCTTTCTATTACACACTGGTACTGCAGTGATGTTTGCTCTTAAATTCTTTTATGATTAAACCAGGAAAACCTCACAGAATATGAATTTTCAATGGCAAGATTTATGAGCTTCGACACTGTTATCTCAGCCTAAATTTTCTAGTTCTGCCCCCTGTTCTCTTCTAGAACCATCCATCACAGTCAAGTCACTAACTCCTTCTATACCACATCCTCTGACCTACAGCCCTCTATATGATATTTCCTTTCATTTTTCCTTTCTGATCATATTTCCTTTCTGATCTACTGGGTGGTGGGAATTCCATCCAGCACATCTTCTCTGGTCTTCTCCTTCAGTGATGAGACACACCGTTTATCTATGCCTCTTTGCTCTTGTTGTTGACAGAACATTACTCACCTAGAAGACAGTGACCAGTTCTGGAAGATATTTCTGAAATTTCTTTTAGTGTGCACTGTTGTGTCTTCATGCACATGGTAAAATTGAACGTGTGATGGAAGGACTAAAGACTTGCTTGCATTCCCACTTCAGACCTTTCAGTTCCATTGAACAGTGACATCCTTTCCTGCATTATAATACTTTAATGATAGTACAGTATAGTCATACTCCATTACAGTTGGAAGAAACACATATACTAAATACAGTATACTATATAACACCAGACTAACACACTGTAGTGGCGTCAAGTGTTCATCTCAGCCACTCTTCTGGGCCCTTTCTCTTTACTACATACAGTAAGTGCTCCTTGGGCATTACATTTCGGTCACCATGGTGACACTGTGATGAGTATCTTTATCCCCATTTCACAGATGAGCAAGAAGATTAATTGGCATTGCCACCGACGCAGAGCTCCTAAGTGAAGGAGAAGGAATGTCTGATTCTAAAGCTTAAATTCTACTCTACTGAACTTCCCTGCTTTCTGGAAAAGCAAAAAGGTTCACAGATGTTAAATACCAAACAGCCAATAAAAGTGGTAGCAATTTACTCCCAGGTCCTTCAAGGCCAGGATTCATTTTATTTTATCAAGGTTGCCTTCCCCCCATGTATGTACTTGTAAGTCATTTAGATTTGAAGATGCTGGCTTGAATTATTATCAAAGGAAAATGGTTCCCAGGGGAGAAGAAATTTTTCCCTTTCCAACTCAGCTATCAGTATATTCAACAATCAAAGTGGTTTGGGCTAACACCGAAAATCTCTCTGTGTAGTTCACTTACATGCTTGTGTATATCCTTATGCAGACCATAGTGTCAGTCTAGGGAAGCCAGATCATAGGAAACGTATAGTTCAGGCATTTGAAACCTACATTTGCCCCTAAGCCAAAAAGAATGAACCTGCTATCATCAATCAACCTGCTATTTTAATGGCTTACTTCCTGTTCGGAATTATAATATAAAATGGTGTCAGCTTGTCATTCTGACTTTGACTCAGGGAGGGATTTTGGAAAGTTGCTTTGATGGAGAGCTCATGGATTCCAGTTATAGAAAGGAAACCCTATAATTTCTCTAATAAAACCACTCACATGAATCACAGCCCTCGGAATGATCCTGCAGCCATGACACCTTGCCCATAACTCTAAAGTGGCCCAGGGCTTTCACACTTCTTTTATGGTTAACTGTTTCTTCAAATACCTGCTCCAGGGCGCCTGGGTTGCTCAGTGGGTTAAAGCCTCTGCCTTCAGCTCACGTCATGATCTCGGGGTCCTGGGATCGAGGCCCGCATCAGGCTGTCTGCTCAGCAGGGAGCCTACGTCCTCCTCTCTCTCTGCCTACTTGTGATCTGTCTCTGTCAAACAAATAAATAAAATCTTAAAAAAAAAAAAAAAAGACATGTCAAATATCTGCTCCAGAAAAAGTGAGGGCCATAAAAGGATCAGGATGGGCATGCTCATTTAGGAAAGCAGGCAAAGTTCTTCCATAGAGTTGGTCGCTGCTGGTAATTAATGGTTAATGTGGATATTAACTGTGTGGTAAACCTGTCTTGGTCTGCTAACAAGAGATAAATCTCTTCGATGTAACATAGATGTGAAAAGGAGATTACTGTTGTGTCCATTACAACTTCCACACTCCCCCTTATATCTGATTATGAGCTTTTCGGTGACGATCTCAGAGTAATTTTGGAATTATTTTTTATGTATTTCTTTGTAATATTATTTACTAAGAAGGTTTTAAACTGCACCGGCTTGTTTCTTACAGTGTTTTAGATCTGAATAAAGAGCTACCTCTGGTAGGAGTGCTTTGTTCCTGAGAGCAGATCCTAGGAAGCCAAAGACAGGGTGTGATGGCCACTGTTGATCCAGCAGCTGGACACAGCGGACCCAGCATCTCTGTGATACCTGTAACTTTCCTCCTCTCCTTGCTTCCTGGTCATGGTAGGCATCACTTCTCTGTTCAGGGCAGAGAGAAGGTGAAGAGTTTTGCCAGCTTCATCTCTACGTCAGCAAAACCAAACAGCCAGGGCTCTCTCCAGTACATTTCTGTTCTCTTATGACCAGAATCAAGTTCCTCAACCACCCCTAGCTAAAATGTTGAGTTTGCGTAGGCATGGTGAAAATGATTATTGAATTCATTCAGACACCTGCTTAGGATGTACCACGTGCCAGCCACGAGGCTGTCTGCTAACTCACCTGGATGACCCGTGGAAGCTTTCTTCAGTTTAGGGGTCGGTGGGAGATTGACTTCTCTGGGTCCCAGTAGTGAGGTGGAGGACTTGCACATGGAGATCCCATGGAGGTTAAAGCAGGAGAATGAATTTTTCATGGTCATACATGAGCATCTGGGAGGACAATGGGAGGGTTGACTGGAGGATTTGAGATGCGGCTTTAAGTACAAAGCAGGAGTGCAGGGTAGATGGTTAAGTTAACCTGGTGACCCAAGATTTGTGTCCAATTTTCCTACTGGAAAGCAAAACCGCAAAATCAGCAATTTCAGGTACAGATTTCAGACTTTGTCTTAGTTACTCTGACTCTCTAGTTAGCCTCACTGTTTTATATATTGCTTGAATATTTATCAAGTAATATGGAAAACTCAGAACAAGGTAATGAAGTTACCAGAAGCGTTATTAGATTATGTTATGGATGAATGTTGGTGTCCCCTCAGGATTCACCTGTAGAAGCACTAACCCTCAATGGGATGATGTTAGGAGGTGAAGCCTTTGGGAGGTGATGAAGTCATGAGGGTGGAGCCCCCAGGGTAGCTTTAGTGCAGACACCTTGATCTCCAGCCTCCAGAACTGTACGGAATAACGTTCTGTTGTTTGGGGACATCCATCTACAGTGTTCTATTATGTCAGCTTTGGCTGGCTCATATAGGCTCCATTAGATGCTCTCCAAGTGGACGTGTAAAAACTGTTATGGTTTATTCTGGAGGGTTTTTTGATGTGGTTGCTCTTGTTCTTTTAGTCAGGTGTTTAAAAAGCGAATGTATATGATTTTACATAAAATCATGTAACAGTGAAACATCTGTTAGTTTGGGCTTTAACCTTCAAGCCTAATGAGAGAGAAGCTACTAGATGAGGAAACCAGCTGTGATGGCTGGGGCATGCTGTATACATACACAATTGAAAAAAAAGTGTGTTGATCCATTAGTGTGCCTGGACGTACATAGTGAAAGATGCTATGAGTTTCATGGAAAGTCCTGAATAAATTAGGAAGGGAGAAGACATTTTTTTAAGAGAGTTTCATTTCACATATTAATTGTAGACTTATCTTTGAAAAAGAATCATTTATCATTCATTTAATCAATATTTATTAAGCGCCAGTTATGCACTGTTGCAATGCCTAGATAGATCACAAAATAAAACACAAATCTAGCTGAGGGAGACAGTTGATAAATAATAAATATGGAAGTAAGTAAATTATGTATTATGTTAGAAGTTAAAGAAAAAATGGTAAAGCATGAGGAGGAGATTAATATGCTTTGGTAGTGACAGTGTGGAGGAGAATGGTCTTACTGACAAGGTGAGATTTGAGCCAGGCCTTGAAAGGCAAGGAATCTGCCAGCGGGATTTCCTGGGATAAAGACACCGGACAAAGTACAGCTAGCACATATGGTATTTGAGTTACTCTAACATGCTTATGTCACCTACAGTCTAGTGAGAAACCCACTAGGAATCTAGAGAAAGCACAACAGTAGCGAATTTAATTTTCAGAAATGTGAATTTAATTAAGAAAATAGATCTAAGAGTTAGTTAAAATGGAGCTGAGATCTGCAAGTTGAATGTAAAATGATGTCTAAGAAACATGGTGGAGCATCGTAATTTCTGTTACACTCAGGTTCTACATACATGAGAGAAATCAGGGTGTCGGTAACACGTATGACCAAAAATTTCTCTTCTGTGTTTTGTCTTTCGAACATATACCATAGACATCATTGGCATTAAGACATTTGTCTAAGGCAGAATTGTAGAATCTTGGAGAAGAATCAGGTTCAGTAGTTACACTTACTTTACAAGGACAGTTACCTGTCTTGTTACCTGCTCTCATGAAAACAGTCTAGGGAGAAGATTGATATTATTCCTACAGTTTCTATCCATGCTGTAGAATTATAAGGTATAATAAATGCTGTAAAAGGAAAGAACAACTATTATATGAAGCTGCCTGGTGGTGAAGAAAACTCACCAAGACAGGAAAGGTTTCCATGGGTGTATATGTGTCCCAAGTGTGAAGGACAAGTGGGGAAGAACTAGCTAAGGGTTTCAGGACAGCACCTGCAGAGGGAAGAGTGGCCCCACCGTGGAAGTGAGCATGGGGTGCCCAGGTGTGCACTTAGAAGACCCAGGCTGCAGGAGTGAGGGTCAGGATGCAGAGACACAACGTAAGGCTTTATTTTTCTCTAAAAGCAATGAAGAGCCATGAAAGGTTGTGAATGGTAGAGAAGAGTATCTTGAACATCTTCGGGACAGATGCTCTGATTGTAAGTGAGGGAAGTTTTGGAAAGAGTCGTGGGTTAGGAACGGGGAAGCTAAAGCTAAATGCTCAAACTCAGGTAACAACAGAAGAAATTGAGAAAAATTGATGTATTTGAGAGATGTATAGGAGAAATAAAATCAGGAGAGCTTTTATTCATGTGTTAATCAAGGGAAAAAGAATAGCTTAGGATGGTTCCAGGTTTCTAGCCTGTGGAAATGGATGAAGGGCCGTGCTATTATCAGGGATCTCTCATAGCTGATGGCAGAGGCCTTGACCAACTGGACCCAAAAGACCTTCAAAACCTTGGATGTTTTGCTGGGTGGAGAAGGTGGTGAACATACGTGGATATGTCTAAGGAAGCTTGGAACCACACCGAGCGCAACTGCCTGAGCCACAATGTGAAAGCTCACTGGGCAAGATCAGAAAAGTTTGCAGAGAATGGACGGGTTTTGCTGGACCCACCGTACCTGCCCTGCACTAAGTATCCCAGTCATATATCTTCTTTCCACTCTACACCTAGCCTTAAGCACTCCTTAGGGGACCAACTTCCTAGGAGACAGAGGGAGACTTAAAAAAATCCGGACCCTGAAGCCTGTGGAAGATTTGGTGGGATCAACATGTACTTCTTTTGTAAGCGTGTGTCCAAACAAGTGGAAACTACTCTGTTGATTTTCTTTTCATTATCAGATGCTTGGACCAGTAATCTCTAGCTTTTTTTAATTAGGAAAAAGGGCTTTTCAGTGTTCCATTAGTCTTTAGTTGAGTAGGAAACAATCAAAATAAGCTTACCAGATAGGCATTGGTGAGCTCTGAGGGCTGCAGAAAGCCACACACACTTCTGCTGCCTGGGCAGGATCTCAGCGACAGAGATAGAAATGGGTCTTGCACAAAAAAGCTCTGGTGGGAAAGCTCTTTCCCTTTATCCTCTTGAAAAATATGTTGGGAAAACTAGATGTTACTGCTTGACTATAAATTGCATTCTGAAAATGAGACAGGACAAATCAGATGATTCACCAAAATAACCTACTGCCGATAAAGATCTCATGGGATGAAGCGCCTCTCCACCCCGGAGCTCAGTTGAGGGCAATCAGGAATGACAGAGAGGACACTCCACAGCACGATGTGAGAGGCTGCACTTCTGACCCTTAGAAGTCAGCAAGGGAATCAACTTCTGATTCGTAAGATAAGAAAACATGGCAATCAACACTTTAAGCTAGGGTGACAGGCATTACCTCATCTGCAATGACTGTGAGCTTACAGTTCCTCAAATAAGATGCCGAAAGTATGTGAAAGAAATGACCAGGTTCCAGTTGTGGAAAACTGGCCCAAAGCACCTATTGAACAGTGATTCTTGGAAGAGGTCAACTGAGGAGAAATAGGCCAACTATCCAGGTTGTTGAGTTTTCTGGGATGTCATGGGAAGAGGTCATCCACGTGGAGCACCCTGGCAGGAGATGTCTGCAGAGGTAGATAAATCTTCCCTTCTTCCCATCATCTTTGAAGGAAGAATTGGAACAATGGCATTCCCAAGCAACTGCACCACTGCAGTGTGACCTTGAGGAGCCCAGCTGTACTGGGAGGTCAGTGTCCCGAACACGATTGTATCTAAGTCTCTCAACAACGCACCTCAGCAATCTCCTACTGTGTCATGACTCTGACTTTGTCTGCTTTGGATCTGTCTCCACAGAAAACAAAGACTGGAATTTGTCTACAGGATTTTATTGGGAAGAACCATTAGGAGTAACATGTATGAGGAAATAAGTGAAGATGTGAGCAGAGAGAAAAACCGAACTTCGGGACAACCTCAACACGACCTTGGCCAGTCCAACCCATGCTCTGGAGTTCAAAACGCCCTTGAGTGCCCCTCAAAGAGGCTTGTGGCCAGGGCCTTCCCGGGAGGGGTGTTGGCAGGGAGCACTCAACAGGCAGCAGCCCTTCGGCTGGGAAGTGCCAACGTCAGACCAGGCGAATCTGGGAAGAACGGTGTACTCGGGCCCAGTGAGCCAGGGCACACTTGTCAACACACGGTTCCTGTGAATGGAAGTGAGGCCATCCGGGAGAGACTGGGAGCTTCTTTTAAGGGTGACGTGTTGGTGGAGGGAGTTCAGTTTATGACCACATCGCCAGTGTGGAGCTGTACTTGGGATGCCATGAAACGACACAGGTATCTCATGCAAAGCATGACTAGAGTCTATGTTGTCTGATTCTGATTTCAGCAATCAGACACAATTATTCCAGTACAAGAAATATGTTGCTATACAATTACATGATTAAAGGAATCACGGTGTTGATTATAGCGCTATGGCATTACTGCGCGTGGGAGCCCAGGAGCCAAGCGGACCAGAGGTGGATGGCTGAGCCCAGCCCTCAGGACGGGAGGGACCGCAGGTGCCGCCACAGCCTGTCCTGTGAGCTTCTTACCTGAGACATGAGGGAAGCAAGAACTGCACCGTCCCGCACAGACGGGATGGCAGCCGCACACCGAAGGTCAAACTTTCCAGGGGCCATGCTAAAACCAGGAGAGAAAAACACCAAATGAAATTAAGTTTATTTGGCTTCTTTGACTCAATATGTGTTATCCTTCGGTATGTAATGAAAACAAAAATTACTGATATATTTCACTTTTTCTTCATACTGTGTTTTCCCAACCCACGTGTATTCTACACTTCTAGCACATTTCAGCTGGAACTAGCCACATTTCCACCCCTCCATGGCCACAGTGGGTCAGGCACAACCATAGTAGAGTTTTAGCATCATGCCTGGTGCTTAAGAACAATTACTCTTAGGATTTTTAATTCATTTTATGCTAGCTAGTATGTCTTTGCCTACGTTGATGTTTTAATGACTTTTTATGCCCTTGCAGTGTAAATGCTACATATTTAAAAATTTTTTCTGCCACATTTTGTAAACATACACATGAGCACACACACTTTTTAAATAAAAAGGATTTTTATTTATTTATGTGTTAGTATTGACTTAAAGAGAGGATAAAATGGACTATATTCGCATAAACTAATTTGTCAGAATATCAATGTGGAATTTTCATCACCACTGTAACTGTGGGTTAACAACTTAAAATTTGAGACCATTCAGAAAAACTAGCATTTCAGCTGGAGGGGGTTTTTGGTCCTCATTTTGAAGAAGTATAGCTACTTGTATAGAGTAACTATAATTGGCTAAAATTTCAGTGCATAAATTTAGCATTTAGATGTTAGTTTGAAAATGGTTTATCCTAGAGGAATTAAAAATGTGCTTCTGTTACTTTTGAATGAAAATATCAGATAGGTTGTGTTTTTATTCCTTTCCTATACAGAGAAAATATTTTTCTCCCTGCAGGAGGTATTTTTGTCATTGTTTAGAAGATCTGTAGCCACTGGTATTAGTCAAGGTAAATAAACACAGAGCTTTCTTTTTTTTTTTTTTTTCCTTTTTCTTGTCTTTTTTACTGCTTCTTTATAGCAGTCGGGACCTGTCCAACCTAAATCCAAAGGGCTAGCAGAATGTTCAGGAGCATTTCGTTTATCCTTATCTGAAGACTACTCAGCCTTAGGGCACCTGGGTGGCTCAGTTGGTTAAGTGTCTGCCTTCAGCTCAGGTTATGATCCCGGAGTCCCTGGATCGAGCGAGCCCCGCGTCGGGCTCCTGGTTTGGTGGGAAGCCTGCTTCTCCCTCTCTCACTCCTGCTTGTGTTCCCTCTATAGCTGTGTTTCCCTCTTTAAAAAAGCTAAATAAATAAATACAATATTTAAAAAAAAAAAAAGTCGCTGGATACTAACGCCTCAGTGAAACTAGCATGTTTAACAATGAATGTCCACACAGTGGAATGGTTATTGAGTTATTTCTAGCATTGGGTTCTTAAAAATAGGATTGATCTAAACCTTCCTGTACATGTCTTTTGATGAACGGACTACATACCTGCCAGGTACATTCATAGGAATGGGATCCCTGGGGTTTAAAACTTGCATATGTGCAAATTTACAGATATTTTGAAATGATTTCCCAGTGTGGCTGTACCAGTGATGCTCTCGGCAGCACCGTGTTGGCACTCCAGGTGGTCCACACAGTCATGCTTTGATGTATTCTTCCCAGAATTATAGAATGATGCCTCCCAGTTTATTTTCAAAAATTTTTAACTTTTAATAAAATTTGCCTCATAGTTCTCAGAGATCTGAAAGTTGCTCTTTGAATTTCCTTCTACTTAACCTAGTACCATAACCATGTTATTAAATATTTTCCAGAAGAAAAAAGTAATGAATGCTGGACCAGTGGGTGGCAGAGCAGGGATTCAAACCCGTGTCTTCTCTCCCTTTGTGAGCTGTTGGTTTCTCTGTCCCCCAGTTGTTCCTAACATGTCCCGAGCTGGGGTGGTTCTGTTTAAAGGATGAGTGATGTGTCTTAGACCGTATGCATGCACATGTGTGTGTGTGTGTGTGTCTGTCTGTCTGGGGACAGGGCTGGGGTGGGAGTTCTTCGGGCTGCTGTAATAGAGCGCCGCAGCCTGGAGGCCGGAAGTCTGAGATCAGGGTGCCAGCATGTTTGGGCTCTGGTCATAGCCCTCTCTAGAGGTCAGACAGCTATCTTCTCTCTGGGTCCTCCCATGGTATGAGGGGTCAGGGGCTCTTCAGGGGCTCTTATAGGAGCACTAACCGTATTCATGAGGGCACACCCTCATTTCCTCATCACCTCCCAAAGTTCTCTCTTCCTAAACCCATCACCTTGGGGCTTAAGTTTCAACGCATGAATCCGGGGTGGGGGGGACACAAACATACAGCGCACAGCGTGATGAGAGCAAGAACTTGAAGGGGTAGGGCACGCTTCAAAGTAAAAGGAACAGTATATGTCGAGAAATGGTAAGAAAGGTGTTTCCTTAAGTTGTGGCAGACTCTTGGGTTTAGAATTATTCTGTCTTCTATGTGGCTTTGAACTATTTTTATCAAAAATACTACTGGTTGCAAAAAGTAATATAGAAAATTCATTTTCATAATATTCTGATTGTATTAACTTTACCTAGATACTTCCAAATGATTCAACTTACTAGAAAAGTATTAATGTATATATTTTTATATATTGAAATGAACTCAAGTACAATAGGAATTGTCTCCGACCAAGATACCCGAGCCTTGCCTTATGTTTGAGCATCTTTATCTCTAAACGGGGAATAAAAGCTCCTGCTGTCTCACCAACCATGTGACTGTGGGAATTAAAAGTCTCATATGTGACAAGATAGTAGATTCTTTTCAGGGAGTTTATAAAATTTAATACTGCAACCACAAGACCGCCACCTTGAACAAGGAAAAAAAATCAAAGCAGCCTCCCAGCGAATCTGGTGTGCCCATCTATTAGGGTATTTATTTGGCCTTTGGATTCCTAATTGTGTGTGCAAGACATGCAAAGGCCTGATGGGAGTTTAGGGAAAAGCAATGAAGATGATGAAGTTGCTGCTTGCATTGATTTATGAAGACATTTTAAATGAATGCAATATGAATAACTCTCCTAAGTGACGACCGGGAAAGACATAATAAATGTCTATAAATATCTGTTGGGTGTGAACACTGCAAAGAGAGAGAGATGAGGTGCAGAAGGATTTGATAAGGAATAATGAGACAGAATTGGGATAGTTTATATGGAAAAAAATTGTCGTCATTTTATTCCCCTGAAAAGTATCCCATCAGTGAAAAAGCTCGATTAGAAGCACTCAGACTACAGAGTCACGGCTGAGGAAGTGTGTCACTACAAGCGCTGGTAAGGGAGGCCGGCAGGCTCCTGGCGAGGCTGCTGGGCGGCGAGCAGGGGCGCTCAACAGCGCAGCCCTGTCCGTCTGGTGTAGAAAGCAGGCAGGGACTCGGGACTTCTCTCTCCTTCTGTGCTCCGTGGACGAAATGTGGACAAGGGCTCTGCTGGTCGGCAGCTTTCTAGAAGGGCCGTGTTTAGCACACTCGCTTCTCCAACCCAGGCGCACGGGGCACTGTATTGAAAGGTCTAGCTATGTCGTCGCACGGGGTGCTGACATCATGGTCTTTATTTTCCCAATCCCTGACGTCTCCCATCCTCCTGAGATCTGAGACTGTAGGACGGACAGAAAACCAGGGAAGGGGGGTGGGCAGACCCTGGCATGAGGTCCTCCTCAGTCCCGCAAAGAGAAGATTCCCTATTCGAAAATGGGAAGTCTGATGGCTAATGATTAAGGAGCCCAGCTGAGGCAAATAACAATTAAGTCTTAATAAGGCCTTAACAATTAGCATTTTAACCATTATTGCATGGGAAGCGAAACATTAGATTAGCTATGCTTGTAGGAAGTAATCAGCTAAGAATCACTCCACTCCATTCTTTTCTATCAAGCCTTTCAACTGAGGCTCTCAGGTTGAGCCCATGCCACAGCCAATAAGGGATACACATTACTGACTTAGAAAGTGTAATTGTCGGGGCGCCTGGGTGGCTCAGTTGGTTAGGCGACTGCCTTCGGCTCAGGTCATGATCCCGGAGACCCGGGATCGAGTCCCACATCGGGCTCCCTGCTCGGCGGGAAGCCTGCTTCTCCCTCTCTCACTCCCCCTGCTTGTGTTCCCTCTCTCGCTGTGTTTCTCTCTGCCAAATAAATAAATAAAGTATTTTTTTTAAAGTGTAATTGTCGAAATGCAGCCTCAAGCTCATTTCTAAAATAAATGCATGAAGATTTAAAAAGAAAAGTCAAATGTCTAGCTTACGGGAAGGAAGGGCACAGGCCTTGGCAGGAATCCGTTCCCCATTTTGGGCAAGGAATGTGTGTAGATTCCAGTGAAGTCACAATAATTCTTTGTCACATTTAGCCATCAGGCATAACCGACAGAAGGAAATTTTGAGCAAATAAATAGATAAAATATATCATTGATCAAATGGTTTGTACAAGTCAGGATGAAAATCGGGGATTCCCCAGCGGTTGAAATAATCCTGGGCACATGGCAGAGTTCCTGGGTTTTATATTTTTTATAGTTACCATTTCTATTCTTAGCAACATGTTTCTGTAATTTTATCGGGCTGGTGGGATTGTCGAATGCATACTGGTCAACACTTTACTTTAAAAAGTTGGCTTTAGGGGCGCCTGGGTGGTTCAGTCATTAAGCATCTGCCTTCGGCTCAGGTCATGATCCCGGAGTTCTGGGATCAAGTCCCGCATCCGGGCTCCCTGTTTGGCGGGAAGTCTGCTTCTCCCTCTCTCACTCCCCCTGCTTGTGTTCCCTCTCTCGCTGTGTTTCTCTCTGTCAAATAAATAAATAAAATCTCAAAAAAATAAAAAAAAGAAAGTTGACTTTATGATGGTGGCCCACAAGCTCTGTGAAACTGAACAAGGAAACCGTCAGAGGTGGCTCTCAAGCTGTGTGGCCGAGGTGCGCCCCCAGGTTCCACAGAGCACCCAGGACCCCGTCACCAGCCGCCAGCTGGGCTTTCAGCCACAGCGCATCAATAATTTCCTTGCCCTGCTGCACACTTTCTGCCCGTCTCTCCCTGGCTCTTGCTGGCAACACACGTGCAACAACATCCAACTTGGCACCACCCGATTAGAATCGACTTTCACGCCAATCAGCTTAGAAAAATACTGTGTTAATATGCCTCAGTTTATCTTTTAACAGCCACAAAGACAGGTTAAGTGTAAAGTATTTTTTTTCAAATGAAAAATAAAAGGTACGTTAGAATTTGTCGTGAAACCAGGAAACGCCAGGGAATCACTTATACAGGGTTAATTCCAGGGACAAGGCTTTAGGAGATTGAAAGGAAACAGGTGCTAACATGGATGATATGACATCAAAGTAGAACAGCATTTAGCCATTTCTCCTTCTTCCCACAATTGATCTCCAGTGGTCACGATAATCCTTAAAGCTATTGGATACCAATTTCTCTAAAGTCCATATGACACAAATTTTGACCTTTTAAGTCAGGAAACATTTCCCCCACATGCCAGAAGAATTCTAATTTCATTTGAAGTCTTGGAGCAGCATACACGCTCATGCAGAAACGATCCTTTGATTTCCCATGACAATCTAATTAAAATGAATGTCCTACAATTAAATTGAACCATATCTCCCTTCCAGTGAGTGACGTAAAACCCCGCTCAGAGCTCTTGAACTGTAATTCAGTATCTGGCTATATTTAGGCCTCTGGTGTGACTCTCTCTTCTGTGTATATGTCTAAGCTGATGACGTCAATAAACAATAGAGCCTCTTGTTTCTATAGTGATGAGGGAAGAGTTCATTTCTTAATGCCTTGAAAATTACCATTCTGATGTTTGTGAGTCCTTATCCTTGTCCTTAAGTTGATGGATAATCATCTGGTTGAAGACTTTCTTGACATAAGTTCTTTCTAGTAATCTTTCAAAGTACGGTGATCGTCCACAAAGATGTCAGTGTTTACTGCAAAAGAAGGTGACACGAAGAGACACCATACTTTCCCCCAAAAAAGTCCTTATATTCCAGTTACCTTGTTTCTTCCTTTTCTGTTCTCATCGCTTCGGTAACATTTGCCAAAAATCAAAGCACTTACAGTTCATAAATGCGCCTATGGAAATCTTTGCAGTTTACTAAAATATTAACACGTGGGTCAATGGCTTTCAGGTCTGATTAATAATGAGAACTTTGCCAGAGTCCTTTGGAGGGAAGAAGAAAGTGAAATGAATTTCAGTTTCTGTAAAACGTGGTTTAAATGAGCATAAGCATTTGTCAGCAGTTTTATTATCAGGAAATTTTTTCGGTACAAAGACATGTCAGCAGGTCAGTGAGAACACCTTCTCGGGCCCTCCTCTTCCAGGCTCTCCACCTTTACAAGAAGCATGAGATCGGTTTGTAGCATTCTGAGACCCATTTCATATGCATATGCAGAGTGGCCATTGAAAACAGTCATAAAATAGGGGCACCTGGGTGGCTTGGTTGGTTAAGCAATTGCCTTCGGCTCAGGTTGTGATCCTGGAGTCCTGGGATCCAGCCCCGGATAGGGCTCCCTGCTCAGCGAGGAGTCGGCTTCTCCCTCTGACCTCTCCCCTCTCATGTTCTCTCTCTCACACATAAATAAATAAAAATTAAATTAAAAAGTAATTTAAGGCGGTGCCTGGGTGGCTCAGTTGGTTAAGCGACTGCCTTCGGCTCAGGTCATGATCCCGGAGACCTTGGATCGAGCCCTGCATTGGCTCCCTGCTCTGAGGGAAGCCTGCTTCTCCCTCTCTCACTCCCCCTGCTTGTGTTCCCTCTCTCGCTGTGTTTCTCTCTGTCAAATAAATAAAATCTTTAAAAAAAAAAGTAATTAAAAAAGCCGGTCTTAAAATAGAACGACCACTCCTTAGTGTTGCAGGTGGGAGGCTTGGTGGCCAGCCCCACGGGGTTCGAGGAAAGGTCTCTGCGATCCCAGACGGGCTGGAGCGTGAGAAGGCTGAGGGGCCGCATGTGGAAAGGCGTCAGGTGAGGACGGCGTGTGCTCGAGGAAGGACCGTCTGGTCTGCGTGGCAAAGCCAGGGCTGCCCGGCCCGGAGGACAGGGGAGTGCGGCAGCAGGCGGGGCCTCTGCCATGCCCGGCACGGGGGCCTTTGTTTTTCTGTGGTAAATGTGATCTGAATTATATATGTCAGCAGGCCGCTCATTTCTGCTTCTGGCACACCTCCGATCCTGAGCAGCAGCGAGCCAGAGAGTGGCCGAGAGGCTGGCCCTCAGATGTGTCTGCAGAACACAAGGTGAAGGAGCGCTCTCTGGGTTTATCTTTGCCTTTGCCTTGAAAATAACATTTTGCTTTTCAAAGCATCCTCAGCTGCTTCTTAGATTTTTGAAAGCGTTCAGAGGAGACTCCCAGACCCCCGGAGTGTGTGGTTACTCTAAGGAGATGCCCCAGCCCTCTTGGAGCTTGGGTTCAATGGGTTCCCTTTGACAAGTGCCAGTGAATGTCCTGTCCTGTAAATCAAGCCTCCAAGGCCGAATTAGTGACGGAGAGTGGCTGCAGACGGTGGGGGTGGGGGGTGGGGGGGGTGGCTTGGGTCTAATGGCCCCAGAGCCACTTAACTGCAGCAAGCAGACCACCCGGTCGCCGATCCGCAGGAAGAAGGAGCTAAAAGCAAGACCGGGATAATGGATGCAAGGCCTTTCCCATTCTTGCTGGCACAGGACAGAAGTAACAGGAAAGAAAAAGACTTGTCTTCCTGGATAAAAGATTTTCCTTTTCAGATCTGTGCTGGCCATATGGAATGTGTCTCAGCAGGGCCCTGGCTGACACTGTCCTTCTCGACCAGCTGTCGTTCATTTCTCAAGTGTCTTCCCGTCTTCTCTCACCATGTTTTCTGATGCAAGGGCCATTTTCAGGTTGGTTTTCACTCCCCGGACGATAATAATGCATGTTCCTTCTGTATACACTTCTGCAGTAATGGCTCTTGGGACCTGAATAGGGGCTAACAAGGGCCTCTCTGAAAAGCAATGAACTCCAGAGAGGAAGCGAAAACAAAGATAGTCTCTGTCCCCGTGCCAGTCTGGGAACAAACAGAGGTCACATCTCTGCTTTCCTGTAGAAACGAGGAACCTTTCCTTGGCATCAGTCCTCACTGTGCTATGTCCACTGAGGCAGAAATTCTAAGCAAGAGCAGCCATAGTTTATGTGTAATACTCATTCGGAAACAGGTCAAAGAGAGACCTATAGGGCTCGCCTGTTGGATACAGAGTAAAAAGGAAAACAATAGGAAACATTGAAAGGACCCTCAAGTATTAGTAAGAAGGATAATAGTGATGACAAATGTGTACTATTAAAGTCGTGTCTCTCTACTCAGCTTCCGCTCCGCCTCGAAGGGCAGTTTAATATGAGCAGTGTGCATTACAGGGATAAATAGCTTATCTGCCACGTCTGTCTGCTCGAAGTTTAAAAGAAACAGTGGCTTCTAGGAGGGCCCTGTTTTTAGATTCCACCTGCACGTGACGTAAGACGGTATTTGTCCCTCTGTGTCTGGCTTATTGAGATAGCAAGTGGCAGGATTTTCTTCATCTTTAAGTTCATAATACTCTCTCGTGGGTTTATATGGTGGTTGTTGAGAATGGGAGAGGTTGGTTCAAAGGGTATAAGCGCTCAGTCTCCAACAGGATAAGCCCTGGCAATCAACGTCCGAAACAATGACCGTAGGTGAAATATTGTGTTGTGCCCTTGAAATTTGCTAAGAGGACAGATCTGAAGTGTTCTCACCACAAAAAGAAAATCCAACGTGAGGTGACGAACACATTAATCAGCTTGATTGTAGTGATCATTTCACAACCTGTAAGTACATGAAACATACCATTTTACACCTTAAAGATGTGCAGTTTTTGTCAACTACCTAACGAAGAGGGAAAACAAGAAATGCTAGCATCTGGGTCCTGAGATGGTGGGCTAGCACGGCCCCGGTGCAGGAGAACTCCGGGAGGTGGTCATGGTGGAAAGGACTTCTTACACCAAGCCAGAAAACTTGCCAGATGCCCCGTGTCCCGGGAGGGCCCTAGACATTCCAGCCCCGGCAGCAAGAACGCTCACCAGGGAGTGTGCGTGTGTCTGCGGGCCGTCTCCGGGTCGGCTGTCCCGTGGCCAGCTCCAGAGCAGAGCGTGAGCTCCCCAGCACCTGGGGGGTGTCAGGAGCCTGAAATGGCAGATGCCTATGGGCAACGAGGGGATCTGTGGCCCAGGGCATAGACGAGGGATGTACAAGTGCGAGGGAGATGGGCAGCCATGAGGGTATTGCTGGACCTCTCGGGCAGGTGAGCAGTTATGACCAAGACAAATAAGGGGGTAGACAGGTGAGGACGTCCTGTTCCTCTGCCCTCCTAGATTCTCTGACTGCGGCGGCCACCAGTTAGACCGACCGAAGACTAAACACGGAAACAAAGAGACACTTAGCATGTGCACTGTATGTATACACGGACACACTGGGAGATGAGTAATCCAATGGGGGTTAGAACGTGAGCTTACAGAGCATCTCAGGGGAAGCACAATACATTTGTAAAGCGGTGACACAGAAAAGGAAAAGAAGTTTGAGTTCCTAGGGCAGCAAATTATAGGGAAGCGAGTCTCTGGGGACCTAGTTTAGTGAGGTTTGCTGTGTAGACTCCTTTGTGCCATCTCTGGGCTGATTAGCACCTAAAAATGTCTCCAGTGGTTAATTTCTGTCCTTCCTGGTAGAGAAGGGGGGACAGGGACACCTTTTCAGTTTTATAGGGAGGACAGACAGCTTTTCTTCTCTCTGTTTCTTCCCAGTTCTATTCAGGCTAAAATAATCATTCTGCCAAAATGACATGTTTTGGGGTGACATATTCTGCTACCTTACAGTGGGAAGGAAGTTCCACTAAAGACTAAGGAGTAGCAGGTTACAGTTAAGAGTTCAAGAGCCTAGTGTATAGAAACATTGTGTGAATCACTTTTTTTTAATTAAATTGAATTACATTTAGCTTCTTTATTATCATATTTGAGCACTGTTGACACACAATGTTACATTAGCTTCAGGCACGACATCCTCTTGAAAGTAAAGAACATAGTTAGGTCTTATCTCTTGGCACAAAGAAGGAAGGTTGCTGCTCTCAGTATGTGACTCTTTGGTTTGGGAGCCAGTGTAGTCTGAACCCGGAAATACTACTCCAACCCACTATCGGGTGTCTAGGAAAGTTGCTCTTTTTGAGAAGGGTCTGGAACAGTGATAACTTTGAAGCAGGTTCAACATGAGTTCAAGGGACCCTCTGGTTGAGCCTATGAAACAGCAGATCCTGCTGGGCTGGAGGCATGTGTGGTCCTAAGAGTGCTGTGTAGACGGTGGCTCAGCCTCAGTCGGCAGGTTACAGGGTAGATCTCCAGGGTCTTGGAGCCTGATCTGCTTCCTGCGGTGGAGTCCTGCCCTGGAGGGACAGGGAACAGCTGCAGCCGTGTCCTTCCTGAGCCATGCTGTGCCATGTGCATCTCTGTTTCTGGTTGTGAAGATTCTAATGCTTGGGAAAGCTCCATGGGCTGTCCGAACTTCGCACTACAAATTCCTGTGCAGGTCCGGCCATCACAGCTGGCCTCTCTTGCAGAGAATCAAAACACAGAGCAGCGGTGATGACGACCCCAGGTCTGTTTCCACGGGAGTTTTCTAGGGCTACAGGGACACAAGCTGCCCCAGGATTGGGTCCAAGTTTGCTGGTGGGTTAGAAATCATACCGTGGACTGCGCTCATTTTTCACACTAAGGAATGAGTCTCCCAGAGAGATTAACTGCTTGCTCGAGTTCGCGTGAGTACGCAGAGTCTTATTAAAAGAACCCATATCTCCTAATGCTCAAGCCAGGGCACTCTCAGATCAGGTGTTGTTTCTTTACCTCTGTAAACACACAAACTGAAATGACTTTCCCTTGTTCATTTTATTAACCTCCTGGGACCAAGTTCGATATTATCCAAATGGAGGTCATTCCCCTTATGTCTGAAAAATAATGGTGTTGCATGTTTCTTGGTGGCTATTGAACTCTATAGATTACTTGTACAGTATGATGAAGGACTTTAAAAATGTTGCAGTAGTGGTAATTGGGTCAAGGATATATCAAGGAGTTAATCAGAAGGCTTTATTAATTAGCATATCTCCAGTGGAGCCACTGCAACTGATTAATAACTTCATAGTGTGGAAGGGAATGTGAAGTCTAAAAACCAATGACCCAATCGACAGCACTGTGTCTTCCAGATCAATTGCACTGAAGCTTTTTTAGAGAAATCTCAGATTATTAATCATCAGCCCAATTGCCCTTTGTATAAATTGAGCAGGATAATGTGTGCATAGGAGAAAACAGCAAGAATCTCCCTAGGAAATGTCCTATGAATTTATTTATGTTAGGGAGTAAGTCTTCCTGTTCACATTGGGATAGCTGCACTGTTGAATTCTAGTTTTAAATAGCAACAGCAATTAGCGCACTGAAAGAACTAATTGCTTGCAAATTTTCATATTTAAACACAAAGCCATTTTTGAAATGACAGTACTGAATATTTCAAAGTCTAGGCAAACAATGATTTTTAAAGTATTGAGTTAGGCATGATTTCATAAGATTTTTCACCCATTATAAAACAGTAAAGCATCAGCTTCGAAAAATTCAAGGAGAGAATAAAAGTCATTATTACTTTTTAAGTCATTTATTTTTGTAAATAAAAGGACATTTTAAAGAGAGTGATTGTAATCATTGTAACAATATATTCCTATTAATAAACACATCGCTCTTGGCATACCTGCTAACTCATAACACACTTGTAATGCAATCTACTCCTGAAGATCATTGTTATTGTCAGAGCTGCAAAATGATAAACTTGTTTTTTCCTTCCCATTTAAACTCACTGAACAGCCACCCCTCCTTCATCTGAAAGTACCTTGCTTTCATAGGCTTGCCAAAATTGTAGAATTCTTAGAATTAAAATGGACATTTTTGGGGTGGAAAGCTGTTCTTAGCAGGCCCTCCCTTCTCCTTACTCTTTTCTTTTTTTTTTTTTTTTTTAAGATTTTTTTTTTTTGTATTTATTTGACAGAGAGAAACAGAGCTAGAGAGGGAACACAAGCAGGGGGAGTGAGAGAGGGAGAAGCAGGCTTCCTGCCGAGCAGGCAGCCCGATGTGGGGCTCGATCCTGGGTCTCCGGGATCATGACCTGAGCCGAAGGCAGTCGCCCAACCAACTGAGCCACCCAGGCGCCCCTCTTTTCTTTTTTTAAAGATTTTATTTATTTATTTGAGATAGAGAGTGAGAACACAGCATGGGGAGTAGCAGAGGGAGAAGGAGAAGCAGGCTCCCTGCTGAGTAAGGATTTCAGCATGGGGCTCAATCCCAGGACCCCAAGATCATGACCCGAGCCAAAGGCAGACACCTAATCAACCGAGCCACCCAGGTGTCCTCCCACCCTTCTCCTTAATCTTATTTCAGAACTTATGACCAAGAACTTTGGAGCTAGACAAACTGGCGCAGAGATAACCTTGGGTAAATTGCATACTCTTTTCAGCACAAGGTCCTTATCCATAAAATGATGGAACACTGTAAGCCATCTCCTCTAGTTCTTGTCAGGATTAAATAAGCATATAGTATTATTAATAAAAATGTTTTTGTATTAATATTTTATTATCATGAATAAAATGAAATTACAGAAATTAGACACAGAAAAGGTATTTTGTGAGCCCCTACTCCGTGGTGATGGCAAAACAAAGAACTGCTAACAAGAGGTAGTTAGGATGGGCCTCTAGACTGAGCAAGTACGGTATGCACTCTCACTTCGCGAGATGTCGGGTGTCTGGGCAGAGAAAAAGATGTTAGGAAGTTAAGTGGAAAAAACAGATACTTTACTCCACCATTTTGTCAAAGACTGCTTGTAGTTTAATTTGGTAGGTATTTTTAAATTTTTGATGACCATAGGGCAGACTAAATAAAGGATCGAGTCAGTTAATATATAGCCAAAGCATGGAACCAACCCAGTGTTCCATCTACAGAGGGGTAGATAGGCAAAATATAATACATGGGGAGAGACTATTAACCCCTTAACAAATATATGAAATACAAGTATTTTTTCCCATTCTTTGGGTCGCCTTGTTCCTCTGTTGATTTTATCTTTGGAAGCAGAAATTTTTAAAACATTCATGGAGTTCAGTTTTTTTCTATTTTTTCTTGTGGCATCATATCTAAGAAGTCCAGAAAGATCCAGGGTCATGAAGCTCTTGCCCTAGTTCAGCATTTTCTTATGACTGATGACAACTAGAAGCAACCAAATTCAGTGTCATGAAACTTTTGCCCTATGTTTTGCCCTATGTTTTCTTCTAAGGGTTTTATGGCTTTAGCTCTCATGTTTTTTAAATTAACTTTTGTATTTGGTGTGAGGTAAGGATCCAACTTCATTTTATATGTAGATACTCAGTTTTCCCAGAACCTCTTGTTACAAAGATTGCCCTTTTCCTATTAAATGGTACTGACACCCTTGACAAAAATCACCTGACATATATGAGGATTTATTTCTTGAATCCCTGTTCCGTTAGATTGACTTGTGTGTCTGCCTTTGTGCCAGAACCACACTGTTTTGATTCCTGTAGTAATCAGAAATCAATTTGCTGGAATAATTTTTGAAGTCAGAAAGTATGCTCCCTCCAGCTTTGTTCTTTTCCTTTCCTTTCCTTTCTTTTTTTTTTTTTAAAGATTTATTTATCCACTTTAGAGAGACAGGGAGAAAAGGGGGCATGAGAAGAGGGAGGAGCAGAGGGAAAGAATTTCAAGTAGACTCTCTGGCAAGGGCAGAGTCCATCTTGGCTCTCGATCTCACGCCCCCAAGATCATGACCTGAGCCTAAATCAAGAGTCACGCACTCTTGATTTAGCCACCCAGACACCCCTGTTCTTTCTTAAGATTGTTTTGGCTATTAGGGATCCCTTGTGATTCCCTATGAATTTTAGAATAGGTTTTTCTATTTCTGTAAAACAAGTCATGAGATTTGGATAGGCATTGCATTGAACCTGCAGATTGCCTTAGGCAGTATTGACACCTTGATGACATAGAGTCTTCCGGTGATGGGTATGTTTTTCTTTATCTCTTCTCCCTTAATGTCTTTCAGTGGTCTTCTGTAGTTGGCATGGTAGTCTTGTAGGTCCTCCCTTAATTCCTAAGTATCTCATTCTTTTTGATGCCATTATAATTTGAATTGTGTCATGATTTCTTTTAGATTGTTCATTGCCAGTGTATAGAAATGCAACTAAATTGTCTTGCGTTTGAATCCTGTACTTTTGAATTCACTTATCAATTCCTAATGATACTTGAAGAGTTTTCAAGGTTTTCTACAGATATGAACTTATCATCAGTGAACAGAGATAGTTTTACTTCTCTCTAATTTGGATGTCTTTAACTTCCTTTTCTTGCTCTGGCCAGAACTTTCAACTATGTTGAAAAGAAAAGGGAAAAGCTTGTTTCCTTGTCTTGTTCCTGACCTCGGAGGAAAAGCTTCTAATCTTTCACCATTGAGTACCGTGTTCGCTGTGCATTTTTCATATATGCAGAAAAGGTCTCTCAAACAGAGATAAGAATTTATGCAAACGTAAAAACATCTAATAGATCTAGACACTAGAGAGCAGTGAACTAATTGAGAAATTTGATGTGCAAAAATGTAGGAAGAATGTAGCTGGACGTGGTGGGACTTTAAATGTGGTTAAGATGAAAACATTGGATAATCAAGGACAGTAGTATCTCGTACTGTGCCAGGTGACTGCTGTCCTGACCTGTAGGCCCATGGTTTTCAAACGTCCACATGCAAAATAAGGCAGAGTTTTCATACATTTTCATTTTGAGGTTTCAAAACAAACATCACTTTGAATAAGAAGAAATCAACAAAGTTTTAAGGCAGTGAAAGGTATGAAATTCTGTAGGCCAAAAGGTACTCATCCTAATATGATTATAAGCTGTAAGAGAAAGTTCAAAAATTCACCTTTAATAGAGCACAAATAAAAATTAGTTAGATGGCCTGGGAGGAGGAAATAGGAATTTCAAGCAGACTAAATTTTAATAAACCATACATATGTAGGTAAAATTAACAATGGGCCAGTGGTTAAAACTAGCAGAGAGTTCCAACAGAAATTGTCTGGTGACCTGGAGGAGTTCTGGAGGCTAAATTTTCAGGATATCCAGCCATCTGCAGAAAACTGGATGAAAACACAGAATGTCAGCTGACCCAATGTCTTCATCCCAGAAACATGAGAATTAGCACTGCAAGTTTTAAAAATCTATATTACTTTATGGTTTTCTGTGAATCAATTTGCCAGAGATTCTTTTCACCATCCATAAATCAGAGATTCCAGAGTATAAAATCAGGATTTTTTCTTCAAAAAAACAAATTGGTTTTAGAGAACACATAGATGAAAGAACTCTGCTCCAAATTTAGGAATCATCATCATCTAAAAGGGAGTATATCATCAGCATATAGATATTGTAATTGTCGTATAAACTTATCTACCCAGCAATTTTATTAAACGTCTCTAAGCAAACATAGTTGATGTACGATGAATTTCTTCCTATGTAAATTTACTCTACCCTTTATATTCTGATGAAAAGTGATGGTATCATGCTATCCCAAGGTAGATTTAAGGCTGTTCTCAAGTTTTTCATCTCCTCAGCCTCATCCCATCAAAGACCATTGCTTCCTTTGATTCTGTAAGCAAGATAGTCATGGGTTTACTCTCTCCTCTCCCAAGTCAAATGTACTATTTTAATAGTCATTGACTTCAGCTGTAACCATTTGTTGGGGACTGAGTACCTTCCCCAGCAGTCAGTTATCACATTTCTGCCACAGTTAACTCCCTTTAAAAGTCATGATGCCCTTGTTAGGGAAGTCACGTTATTTGAAATATAACAAGGGCGTGACCAGAAGGATGAATCAGCTTAAAAGGGGAGCATATGCAGAAGCTGTAAATGAACTGAAGTTTTTAGCCTTGAGAAGAGAGAACTGAGAAGCATGGGATAGGAAACTGGAGAGGGAGAATATGTGATAGCTGTCACCAAGCATTTTTAAAAAATCATATGAAAGAGTTATCAATCTGTGAGTCCAAAGGAGCATATCTGAAACTAATTGGGAAGCAGTTGCAAAAAGGATTTTGATTTTATGCCAGGGAAACTATCAATCAGAGCTAGCAAAAGGGGAGGGGGATCACCGAACCTTGGCAGGGGAGATATTTAGAGGTTGGATAACCACCCAGGAAAGTTACTTTGAATGGAATTCTAGTAGTCAAAGAGTGTTGGGCTAGAAGACCTTTAAAGCTCATTTGATGGAGATCTCTATGATTTTCTGCATTCCGTTTTCTCTATATGCTTGTTATTCTTCAGTGATGGATCTATTTGTGTTTTTCCTGAATACGTTAAGAAAAGAGTGAGTTTTGCGAGCCAGTAACACTAAGGAACATTAATATGCTCTTTGGCAATAGATTTATGTCGAATAAAAGTGCCTTGATGCTAATGGAGAGAATATGTGCTTTCCAGTCTGGTATATACAGAGAGCTCATTAGTTCTAAATTTAGATGTAAGCCTTAGTGTTGGAGGGACTCCAAGTTTGACTAATACATCTGAGCATGTCCTTGTTAGAAAAAAAAATGATGGAGAATTCTATTTTTCTACTTTGTGTGTGTGGGGGTGGAGAGGGAGAAACACATGCTCTTTTATATCAGCTGATTCCATCTGCTCACCATTATTGAGTAGGTGTGCCAATCTAATGATGCTAAATGCACAGTAGGTATGCAACTGACACTTTTAGTTTGATAGAGTAGTTCTTACTTGGCAGAGGTGAATCAGTTCACAAATTCTTAAGAGCATCTTGATTTAAATAAACAGTTATACATTTTTCCATGGAAAGCTCCCCAAGAATGAGGCAGTGGCCAATGACAAGACGTCATTTTTTAATTTCAACAAAGCTTTTTGAATACCTACCGGGTTTAAAGATAAGTGGGCAAAGGTAGACAGGTTGCTGCCTGGAAATTTCTACTCTCAAGGAACTCAGTCTTCACAGAGATGAATTTCAAAAGTAATATGCATGTCACTAACCATTCCCCAAAGCCTGTTATTTAGCATAAATTCTCACAGTACTCTTAGAAAATAACTACATAGAGTGTTCAAAATTGTCTAAACTACATTGCCTAAAAGCATTCAATAACTTTTAAAGAAAACAGTTCAGTGAAGGATACACTTTCCCAAATAGTTCCTCTCCATAAATATCAGAATAAGTTATAAAAATACCTTGTCACAAGTTTTGTATATTTTTATTAATTACAGGGGATGTTAAATATAAATTTTAAATAGTTTAAAATATTTATCTAAAATTTTTATTTTTTTAAAAAAGTTACTTACAGGGAATCCCACAACTTAGAATCATAATCCATCTGGAGGTTCTCCCTTCATTGTTATCAATAGGTAGAAAATGGCAGCATCAGACTTACCAGTGGGAAAGGTAGTGAAGTGAGAGACCCAGCCCACTTCCACCTGGAGAACCAACGTGGCTAACCTCAGATCAGGAGTAGTTGGGTAAAATGATGAACAGCTGACATTACAATCTAAATAAGAGCTGACATGACGCTGGGATGTCACCATCCAACATTCACTCTGTTTCCTTCCTCCAGTATTTCTTTAGTAACTCCATGGAAAGGGGTTGTCCTCATATTAGAACCTAATTTTTTATTATTATTATTAAAGATTTTATTTATTTAATTGACAGAGAGAAACACAGCTAGAGAGGGAACACAAGCAGGGGGAGTGCAAGAGGGAGAAGCGGGCTTCCCGCCAAGCAGGGAGCCTGATAGAGGGGCTCAATCCCAGGACTCCAGGATCATGACCTGAGCCAAAGGCAGATGCCTAATGACTGAGCCACCCAGGTGCTCCTATTAGAACCTCATTTATAAGCCTACATTGACAAATACTTTTTCACATTATGCTCACCCAAAAATACATATTGTTAATATGTTAAGAAGAAGAGGGTCATGGTAGTGATTAGGAATGACTATAATAAAGCAGGAATAGAAATGATACCTAGAAATGTGTATGAGGGAAAAAATGCTTATGTATAGTACTTTTTCCTCAAAAAAATCCACCTGGAGTTCAACAACATCATCAATTAACAGATAAAATTAACACCTATAGACTGCTTCACCAAACAGCAGCAGAATCTATATGGGTATTCACCAAGATAGGCCACAATCCGGGCCATAAATGCACCTTCACAAAATCAAAAGAGCAGAACTTATACATCTCCTCTTAGACCACAACACAATTAAACCAGAAATCAGTAACAGTAATATATCCCCCAAAACCCAAAATACATGGAGATTAAACAATACATTTCTCAATAACACATGGGTCAATGAAAAAAAATCACAAGAGAAATAAGTATTTTGAATGAAATGGAAATTAAAACACAATTTATCAAAATTTGTGGAGAGCAATGACTAGAGGAAAATTTAAAGCATTGAATGCACATATCAGAAGAGAGATATAAAATCAGTAACCCTAAGTTTATGTTTAGGAAACCAGAAAAGGAAGAGCTAATTAAGAGACAAAGAATAAAACCACAACCTGGTTCTTTGAAGGCACAATAAAATTGATAAAAATCTAACTGGGCTACCTAAGGAGAAAAAGAGGACACAAATCTCTAACGTCATAAATGAAAAAGGAGACATTACTGTGAATGAGACTGTAGGTCCCACTGACAGTAAAAGGTTAATAAAGGAATATTCTGAACAACTCTTTGACTGCAAATTTAATGACCTAGTTGAAATGGACCAATTCCTTGAAAGACACAATCTCCCAAAACTCAAAGAAGAAATAGACAATCTGAAAAGTCTTATCTATTAAATTGATAGTAATATCAGTATGTAATAAATATCTGTTAAAGAAACTGAATCAATAATTAATAAGTCAGCCAAAACAGGAAGCTCTGACTGCATTTGGGCTTACTGGTGAAATCTATCAAACATTTAAGGGAAAAATATACCAGTTCTCTATAGTCTCTATTAGAGGATAGACACAGAGAGAACACGTCAAACTCATTACCAAAATCAAAGATATTAAAGAAAAGAAAACTATAGCCCAATATCTCTCATGAACGTGCATGTGAAAATCCTCAACAAAATGTTATCAAATTTAATCCAACAGTGTATAAAAAGAAATATGTACTATGACCCAGTGGGATTTATTCAAATACGTGAGGCTGGTTCAAACATTAAAAAATCAGTTGTTAGAATGAATAAAATCCATAACACTGACAACGCCCAATGCTGGCAAGTTGGGGCAAGAATGTGGAGAAACGGGAACTCTCATTTCTTGCTGGTGGAAATGCAAAAAGCTGCAGCCACTTTGGGAGACAGGTTGGTGGGTTCTGACCCTATGTGTACATACCATATAATCCAACAGTTTTGTATGCTCCTTGGTATTCACCCAAAAGAGCTGAAAACTTATGTCCACACACACACAAAAAACACACACATAGATGTTTACAGAGGGTTAATTCATAATCCCCAAAACTTAGAGGCAGCGACGATGACCTTCAGTAGACGGATGGATAAATAGACAATGGAATATTATCCAGCACCAGAAAGAAATGAGGCATCAAGCCATGAAAAGACATGAAGAAAACTTAAACACATATTACTAAGTGAAAGAAGCCCATCTGGATGGGATACACACTGCATGCGTCCAAGTCCATAACATTCTGGAAAAGGTAAAGCCGGGAAAAAGAGCAGCGGTTGGCAGGGCTGGGGGCAGAAGAGTGATCAGGAGGCAGACCCAGAGGGTTTCTAGCACAATGGAAATACTTTGCATGATATCACGGTAAATCCCATTATACATTCGTCCGACTCCCCACAATGTGCAACAGCAAGAAGGGACCCTAATGTAACCTGCGGACTCGGCGATGACGACGTGTCACTGTAGGCTCGTCAGTCGTGCAGAGGCGTCGGTGTTGACATGGGGAAGGCTTTGTGGTGGGGGAGGGGTTAACGGGAAATCTGTACACCAACTTCAATTTTGCTGTGAACTTAGAACTGCTCTAAAAGAAAAAGCAACCTAGGTTTTTAAATTCAAATATTTTAAACAAAAATACACCCAGCTGTATATCCACACTGAAGCTTTGTCAAATCTTAACATTAACAACATTTGCATTGTCCAGGGTGTTAAATAATAAATTGGTAAATGTGGAATGTGGGGGGAAAATCCATTTGGAATTTTGATAGGATATCTTGGAGCTGAGGATCATCCTAACTCTTCCTTTCTCTCACAGAAGCAGGGAGAGTGAACAGTTCTGACCTGTTCCTAATTATAAAGCAGATAAATTAGAAGTTTTGCATAATAGTCACTGCTCTGGCATGACCACATGGAGGAACATTGGACAGAAATAACTGTCTCTCATGTGTCAAGAAGCAGGAGGGTTGAGATTCTACTCTACTCACAAGCTGAAATGTTAGCTGGCTGCAATTTCATAGATGCTGACAGAAGACAGAAGTTTTCTGGATCCCAAAGGGTTTTTTAAGATTGTCTTTCTGAAGCAAGATTTCAAAGGCCTTGTGTAGCTGAGGTAATAAGTATCCCCTTATTTTATAAAACAATCTGAGTTGCTGTAAAGTTACAGATTCAAAGTTTTGCCTTTCCCTTCCAAGTTTTAAAATATTACTTCATTATTTTCTTGGTCCAGTTTTGTCCGTCTGATTTTTACCTTTGTTGGCGGTCCCTCTTTATCTCGGAAGCATTTAAATGATCATCTGAGAATATATTCTTCAATCTCCTTTTAATGTGTTCTTATGCAGATTTTTTTTTCATTTCTCTTTAGTGTTCCATAGACCGTTTCAATCAGATAGCTTTCACCTTTTTGAAACAGTGGTTTTCAAAGCGCGCCCTCCAGAAGGACTCAACTTTGCTAGAAATGCAAATTCCTGGGCCCAACACCAGAAGGACTGAGTGGGAAACTGAGGCTCTGGTGATCACTGTGGCAAGTGATTCTGATGTCTTGTCAATTCGAAGAAACCCACTATTTGTAAAGACAAGAAGTCTGTCATCCTATTTTCCTCAAATATTACCTTTCTTCCTTTTCTTTTCCAGCTTTACTGAGAGATACATGACAAAGTTGCATGTATTTAAGGTGTAAAACGTGATGATCTGTGATGTATGTGTTTGTTACACACAGAGAGAGAAACAGTTACCACAAGCAAACCTTAAAGAGAGGGACACGATGCCATTTGCCACAGCGTGGATGGACCTGGAGGGCTCTCGCTGAAGTGACAAATAAGACACAGGAAGGCAAATACTCTATGATCTCCCTTGTACGCAGAGTCTAAAAAAGTAGGTGCGGCACCTCGGTGGCTCAGTCAGTTAACTGTCCGACTCCTGATTTCAGCTCCAGTTGGTCAGGGTCTTGGAGTCCTGAGATGGAGCCCCACTTCCCAGCTCCACACAGAATGCAGAGTCTGCTTGTCCCTCTCCCTCCCCCTGCTTGCTCTAGATCTCTGCGAATAAATAAAATCAGAAGAGAGGAAGGAAGGAAGGAAGGAAGGAAGGAAGGAAGGA